>SZWC01011449.1:78082-90462 GCA_023375785.1 Penium margaritaceum
TGTGTGTGTACACGTGTGTAGTTGCGTTCAACCAATTTGATCCCTCCATTGAACTCGATCCAATCATGTCAAGTGCTCAACATCTCCTCTTCCCTCATGAAGCCAAGCGCAACTACTAGGGTTCACAAGGATGAGGTACGGAACATAAGACAGGGAATTGGCATAAAGGGATAGTTTGTATTGAGTACTAAGTGCACTTGAATGACAAGAATAAAATGTCGAACACATACACATGATAGCAAGAAACACAAGGAGGCATGTATAAGGTCTTGGGTGCTTGAGTCAAGAAATGCGTACAACGTTGCATCGTGAGTGGTTGATTTGAGAATCTGTGAGTAGAAGTCGAGGGGGGTTGAGAACATCAACACCCTTGTTCATAGAATTCAAGCATCATAAAAAAGTCAAACAAAAAGTCTTGAACCATCAATACAAGTTGCAACACATATCTTGACCGTTGGTGAGGTGGTCAAATGTATCAGAATCTTTGTGAACATAACTCGGAAGTCGTGGTAGGTGGCCTTAATGCCGTCAGTGGAACCGCAGAAAAATCATGAGGTCAATGATCATACGCCGAGAGGAACATAGTTGGTCCACGAGGACGAGGTGCTGAACAAAAGAAAATTTGAAAATTGGGACAAATAGAGTCTTTATAGTAAGCAATAAGTATACTTCGATGACAAGTGTCAAGTTTGTCCAGCACATACATACTACAACGAGAATCTGAGTTACTCATGTCTTGGGTCCTCGGCACGCGAGCGGAG
This sequence comes from Penium margaritaceum, assembly GCA_023375785.1. Classification (NCBI taxonomy): domain Eukaryota; kingdom Viridiplantae; phylum Streptophyta; class Zygnematophyceae; order Desmidiales; family Peniaceae; genus Penium; species Penium margaritaceum. Next base: position 78,844 of record SZWC01011449.1, read on the forward strand.
CGACACGTTACGGGGTCGCGCCATGAGTGGCTACTTTGAGAAGCTCCACCGAGAAGTTAAGGGGGTTCGTGAATATCGAAGCACGAATTCATAAAGATACAACATCGTCAAGAAGTCAAGCTAAAAACATCAAAACATTGATATGTTTTCCGACACTTCTTTCGACCATTCAGTAAGGTGGTCGAAGTTGTCAGAGTCTTCTAGAAGAGAACACCGAAGGTCGGGGTACATGGCCGAAATTCCCTTGGCCGATTGGTTTTCAAGTCTTGAGGTCGAGGCATTGTGGACCATGAATGAAGGAACACATATGCCCATAGACACAATTCACGGACTTGTGTATGTCACGGACGTAACACTTCCCCCCCTTTAGACGCGGCATCCCGGGTAGTAGTAGATGTAGGCTGGTGACAATAAAGACACCCTTCAAGCAGGTGATCCACGTCTTGGAAAATTTCATAGGGTTCCTAATCGTTATGCGCAATGTCCTAGCCGTGCCACTTTACCAGATACACAATTGTTTTTCCACCATGTCGATGTCCAAGGATGTCTTCAACAACATACTCTGTATCCCCGTCCGTTTGAATAGGAGGTAGTGGTGCGACATCTCTACCGAGGAAGTTTGTAGTAGGATCCCGGTAGTCCTTGAGCTTGAGATGTAGAAACAAAGATGAACGGCCATGTTGTCAAGTAGACAAAGTGGAGCGATGACAAGGATTTGCATTTGCTCAACCTTAAACGGTCCTATCTAGCGAGATCTGAGCTTCACAAAAACCTGTCCACAGATTGATGTTCATCAAGCTAAGGAGTACGCAATCGATAGTGCTAAACACGTTATCGTTGTGATGGCTGTCAGCCGCTTCCTTCATAACTGCTTGTGTCTTTGCGAGGGTCTGTCGCATTTCCTACCAAACTCTTGAGAAAATCCTACAGAGGATATCGACAATGGAAATGTTGCTCTGACTTTGTAATCCAACCATTATGGCGAGCATTTTTTGTAGAGAACTTCCAACAAGAATTTACCGATTGCAGTGGAAGTGGTGGAATTGCATGCAAGTTTAGCCGTCGGCAGTTTAATTGGCCAATTGGTGTTGTGCGGCTCACACAATGTGTGAAGAAGTGTCTCCAGAGTTTGGGTGATCTGTTCCATTTTCCCGTTAGTCTGAGGATGGGACGTCGTTGATACGTGGATCCAACTATAGTACTTTGTCATCGATTCTCACCAAAATGGGTTCTCAAGTAGATGTCTCTTTTGTTGATGATAGTACGTGGAAGACTATGTAGCCATAGAATCTTATGTAGAAACAGTCTCGCTATTCCTTCTACAGTGACTGTGGTCGTCGTCAAGATGAAGTGTTACAGTTGAGAAAATCTGTCCACCACGACGAGGATGACATCGTAACCCTCGGAAGTGGCGGGTAATCCCTTCATGGAATCCATGCTAATATTGACCCACAGTCTAGTCAGAACAGGTAGTGGTTAGAGTAGACCGGGTGGCCTCGTGGGACAAGATTTCTGTCTCTGACAGGTATCACACGATTTGCATAAGGTTGACATGTCGGTTTGTATGTTTTCCCATTAGTAGTGCTTTGTCAACTTCTTAAGTGTCTCATCATTGCCGAAGTGTCCACCTGGACCCGTATCTTGCGATTTCTCAGATAACATCCTTTGTATCTCCTCCTTTGGTGGGACAACGACATGGTGAGTGAATTGTCATCTCCAGTAGGGGTTGTCAACCCAAAATTGTGTTTTGTCATTCTCACCAAACTCCTTATAAATCTTCACGAACAGCCTTGCAAGGAACGAGTCTGGTTCCATGAGCAACGTGTTGATCTCAGCCATCAGATCTAGTCTTTGACTTAGAGCATCCACCGGGTAGATTGATCCTCATCGGTGCTCAATGCTAGCGTCCACTTTGGACTCTAGTAACTCCATCCATCGAGTTTGTCGACGGCTCAGATTTGACCGAGTCTTGAGATATGTCAGAGCATGATGGTTGGTGTGGATGAGGCATCGTCAGCATTCCAAGTTGCACCGTCATGTCTTGAACACGTGAACTTCTACGAGCATTTCTTTTCAGTGCACCGCGTAGTTGAGTTCCAGTCCTTTCAATCATCTCCTTTTTTTGGCAACGTATACGCAACCGGTTGTTCCCCGCCGTTGTTGTCTTGGAGTAGAATGGCTATGATGGCTTGATTGGATGCGACGTTGCCCATGATGTAGTCCACCGTAGGATCTACCAATCAAAAGTCTAGAGCTAAGGTCAGAGTGTTTCTCAAAGAGTTGAATGCTTCTTGTTTGTTGCTCCCCCGACTCCACTCATTGGTTTTTTTTGTGAGATTGCAGAGAGGTGCTGGCACTTGAGTGTAGTCTTTTACAAATCGGTGGTCAAAGTTACAGAAGTCCAATGATACTTGGACGTCCCGAGAATTTGTCATTCAGCAATTGCCTCCATTGTTTTTTGGTCCATTGTGATTTGTCTATCTCCGATGTTAGGGCACATATGATCAAACGCTGACCAATCTCAGGTTTCGAGATTTTTTCAGATACATTCTCTCTTTTTTCAACTTTTAGAACTTATCAAAGATGTCCATTGTGCTCCCTCCGGATGTGGCTATACACAAGGATGTTGTCGAGATACAAGACGACTAAGTCATCAAGGTAAAGGCAGAAATGTTTTTCATCATCGCTACAATCTTGCGAGGGTGTTTGTGAGTCCAAATGGTGTAGCCGTGTACTCAAAGTGTCAGCATCTTGTTCTTAATCGTGTTGTATCCATTTTCACTGATTGTAGAGGATCCGAACACACATTGCTTGTCTAAGGCATTGGATTTGTGCACTTCGATGGTTCTTTTGGCCACGTGTACATTTCTTATGTTCTCTTTTTCTTTTCTCTCAAGCTCATATTGCTCATTATTCGTGCTTGCACCAGGTAGGGTCTCACAATGACGACACTTCTGAATCCACCATCGTGTATTATGTTGAGAATTGTGTTGTAGTACAGCGCGTATCTGTCATGTATGCCTTCTCTTGTGTCACATGCTACCTTCTCTATGTTTCCTCTGCCATTTCCTCCCTTGTTGCACGTGTGGTATACCTTCTTTGAGCACCAAATCTTGCTACACCACAGTCCATGTCATTTTAGTGAGAACATTTTGCCCAAGCTCATCCAGACACAGCCCACTCTCACTCTTCATGTAGCTTTCTATGAGAAGCCATCCAAGACCACATGTACCTTCTTTACGCAGGATAAGATGCATGGAAGCATTTCTCTTGAGTTTATCTATAGGACCTATTACTCGTTGGAGCTGGTACAATCGCACCTACTTGGAACCCTCCCATTTGAATCCTTATCTAACCATAATCATTATACCCTCGTCCTAACCAAAGACTTCATCTGGATGAGGCTGATGTGCAGCCAGTGCCATAAGAGTTATGTGGTATTGGGGATGTACCTATGGCTGGTCATGGCTAAGCGTGAGTCACTCCATATCATCCCCACTTTTCACTCGGATTGTGGTGGAGAGTTCCTTAGCAAGATGGATACATTATGTGTATCATGGTATCTTTAACCAGCTTTCACATTTGCGACTCCTTAGTAGAATGGTTTGTCTGAGCATTGGAACCACACCATGGGAGATGACATATGCTAAATTCGAGTTGAGAACAGCCTCCCAGAATCTATCGCCTTTGCAAGCTTCTCCTAAATGGCGTGGGTCTAGAACTGCCTCATGCACGGTCCTCTACTGGACCATGGCACACCATACAAGCTCCCGTTTGGTCATCATGCCCACCTTCATTTGGCACGCATGTAGGACTCCCTAGCTTGTGTCTAGTACACTAAGGACAGGGAGGGCTCCAAGGTCTTCCTACAGAGCCGCATGCGCACCTCCTCAAGAAATTTTGTATGGTCAGATTCCTAGTGCTTCTGGGATCTTGCTCATCTTCACATCCTTGAGTCCGTAGACGTCAGTTCTTTAAGGCCTTGACTATCCTTCCATTCATACCTGTCTCGGTAACAGACCCTTTAACTTCTCTTGCATCTGAGCCTGCCTAAGCGCATGCGACTTCTCCTATGCTTGTGCTTGTATCTAAGCATGCTACCTCCTCTGTGCCTTCGCTTGTGTTTGTGCATACAGATTCCCCTAGTGCTACTACACTTGTGTTTTCTCCTCCCATGCACCTATACACACGCCTGCAATACCCTCTCATACGTCTAGATCTGCACTCTCTAGAGGCATGTATCAATGTTTTTCTGTATCCGCGTTACATGCTCCCATCGTAGAGGTAAGCACCTCATTCACTTACAAGGCCGGTGGTCATCTCAATTGAGTGCCCTCTAGGGATTTTTGTAGCAATCTTGGCATCCAAATGCTTCATCCGCAACATTGAGAGCCATGATCATGGCACAAGGACTTCATGCCTTTGTGTCCACACCGACTACACCAAGGTACACCCAGCCTGACCATTCAGCCACGAGCTTTTATCACTCCATTTATCTGATATGTGCGATGCTGGAACTGACCATGAACTGGTCCGACCCATGTCATATGTGTGTTTCTTGGCAAATTGGAGCTCTCCCTTGATGGTGTCTGATCCAAGAACATTTAAGAAGGTACTTCTGGCATAGGATGCCATGTTATGGCACGTAGACTATGAGGATAAGCTTTGCACCATCCAAGTGCCTATGAGTTTGTCAACCTTTCGCTGGGGCATAAGGCCATATTGGCTAAGTGGTTCTTTCACAAGAAAGTGAAGCCAGATGGCTCGCTAGAATGTCATACGCTTCACGGCTGGGTGTTTTTCACTAGTCAAGGTTGATGGAATTCAACAAAACCTTTCCACCAGTTGGTTGCATGACCACAACTCATTCTATCTTCGGTTTCGTAGCTCAACACAAGTGGGAGTTGTACTTAATGCATGTGAGAGATATCTTTTCCCCTGAAATTCTACTGGAGGAGGTCTACATGGTGCATCCATTAGGCTTCAAGATTTATAACAAGGTCTAGCATTTGCGAAAGGCCTTATACAACTTCAAGCAATCACAAGTAGTGCTGGACCTAGGAGATCATCATCATATTGATTCACGAGGGCTATGTGTTTATGGATGTCGATCCGTCCCTCTTCCTCCAACAAACCTATGAGCAATATACCTCCATCCTAGTCCATGTTGACAACCTCCTGATCATTTCTTCTTTGATGAAAGCCCTGAGGGAGGCATAGTTAGTCCTTGGGGTATTCTAGAAGATGAAACACCTTTGTCTTGTAGCTCAAAATTGAGGTCGTGAGTGACCACTGACTACGAAGACTCTTGATTCATCAGGCGTGCTATGCTCGTCTTGTGGGTGAATACGTTATGGACCTCCTGTGCGAAGTTCCCATAACATCCACGTCCATCACACTAAAAACATAGGATTCTTTGAGGATGGTTAAGGGTGTACTCAAAGTCCAAGGTGGCTCACAACACAATACTCCACCATGACCTGATAGGATGTATGCCCATACATTTAAACAATGGATACAATGAGATGCCAAACAATCCACACGCACACACTCCACTCTCAAGATAAGTTCGGACAGAGTGATTTGCTGGTGCTAACCTCAAATTACGTGACCTCAACTTCGGTGAGGCGTCTACACTACCATGCTCAATCTTTTGTAGGATAGCGTACAAACAATCGAGTGTGGTTGTGTAGTTTCCACACACGCCCGTGAGTTCGAGGTTGTGTAGACTTGAGGACATTTCGAGCTAATCGTGCTATCCCAAACATACCCTTAGCCATCCTTAAGAAAGGGACAAAGTCCAACTATCCACTATAATGAGAGTTAAGGCCGTGGGAACCGCACATGGGATGTATATAAACCGCTTCTCCAAAACTTGGGCTAAACATCCCTGATGGATTACAAGTATCCACCGCCGATGGTTGCGCACGATATCTATCCTAAAGAGGACGTCTATAGGTAGCCTAGAGGACTACATTGGCTTCTTCCACATTGTTCATCAAGGAGAACGTGATTAGGAGGTGATCAACATAGACCATGATGATGGTGTGGCGTTGTGCTGTTTTTCCGAGGAAGACAATGGAATCGGCGTTAGACTGTATGTAGTATGCATACATGGATGTATCAAAAATGTACTGGTTCTAGTTACATGGTCACTATTTGAGGCTGCACAAGACCTTGTGCAAGTATCAAACCTTCTCATTGACTTAAGAACTAGGTGGTTGCACCATGCATCACTCCTCGTACACAATACGAAGGAGGAACACATTATTCACATCCATCTAGTGAATTTCCCATGCACATTGAGCCACAACTTTGAACAAAGCGTGCCATGTAGTCATGTGGCAAATACTACAAAGACCAATGAGAATCCATTGGCTATCAAGTGGGGTGCATTGCGATCTAGTGAACCATTTGGCTTCACCTTGTTGTGAAAGACCCACTTGGCCATTACGGCCTTCCGTCCTCATGGAAGGTCAACAATCTCATGGAGATTTTGGTTTGGGATGGTGTGGATGTTTTCCACATAGGTCACATGCTAGAGTGTTGGGTCCTGTGGCCAACATGCTCGAATGAGGAAGCGTCGGGGGAGAACTTTGGGTGGCCAACACACATGCATATTATGTGAGCCAGACCTTGATAATGTTGGCGATGGAACCGCACATAATTGAGGAGCAGCAGGAGTCTAGCTTGTAGCCGATAGGACATGTCGGGTGAATTTTGGTGTGGGCTACATGGGCACTGAGTTTGAGGGCCTCCGTGCCATGTTCACCACTCTGAATGATGGGCGTGGGATGTTTGTGTACAATGAAAACTAGTTATTTTGCCCCAGGGGACAGCCGTCAAAGACGACCACAAGGCTCACGGGCGAATGCCGTGATCACATCAGGCTTGAGAGCAGGAGGGGAGTCACATGCGAAAGCAGAAGGTGGTTGGGTCATAGATGCAACTTTTACAAGATCACATGGAAGTGGACAGTTGGGAGTAGGAGGTGTCCAACAATAGGCAAAGGGACCAACAAGGAGGTAGAAAAAGGGGAGGACACAATGACCGTTGAAGGATTACACATTAGCACAAATACAAGGAGACTATAGGGACCATTACAAGGATAAGCAGAGGTGGGTGTTCTAAGGACATACATGGGCATTGACGTAGAGGGTGCAAGTAAAGATGTAAGTTTGAATACTGGGACAAATGAGGCCACATACCTAATAGTCATAATGGCTTGATTATCACCAAACGGTTAGTAGAAAATAGGCGGGGAGGACCAAATAGACACATCCACTGGCCTAGACTTCCCCATCCATTGGGAATCCACAAAGGTGGAAGAAGGATTACTAGCAAGGGAGAGGATGCCGAGGATATCACTACAAGCGAGAGGCTCACAGAAGAGGGGATCTTAGGACCTGACGATGTGGTGACAGAGATGATCCAAAAAGTGTTAGACCTTTGACTGCAAGGCGATGGTAAGAAAGGAAAGCATGCGACCCGGCATGTCTTTGGCACGGCGTAGCAACTCTCCTCCAGCTACGGATTGGTGGATGAACACATGACGACGCAAAGCCACCAACTGGGTCAGCATCATAGATCCACAGAGGAATGGACTCGGCTGACTGGTCACTATAAGCCGTGAAATAGACGGGAACGACTTACATCACAACAATTCCATGATCCGATGGTATGCATGTCCATACACGTACCGAACGAAGACAAGCATGCAATGAAGTTCTAAATTGTACACACATTACAGTCCAAGGAACCCTCAAGCAAAGCGAAAAGGCCAAAAAAACCAACGGTCAACCTGAAGTTTCCGCGTGCCGATGCCTTTGTCAGGGTGTTATCGTGGTGCAGGTCCATGCCTACCGACATGAAGAATATCACTTGCCTCACCATTGAATCTCATACAAAGTGAGGCTCAAAAACAATGTACTTTATGCATGTATGAACCACACAAGAGTTCTCTGCGGCTGTGAGAAAACTCTGGTTGACACAATGCGGAATGATGAAAGGCATAGCCTGACACAAATCACCAAAAAAAAAAACTAGAGTTACACTACCTCGCCAACACAATCTCCCACTGTAAGGTCAAAAGCCTCTCACAAGCTACGTGCAATGTAGTCTTATCAACATTATGTGATGACAAAGTAGTTTCGTTGAGTAGGAGCACATAGCTCATCCAACTCCTCCCATCAAGACTCCAATCCACATGTCAATTTGTGTAGCCTTCCACCACCACCTAGCAGTATGGATGATAGCAAAGCCTAAGGTTTAGTGTGGAGACCAGTCGCGTAGGCACGTGTGGGGCTCTTTTGCATGGACTCCGGGAGATCTGGGCAAGGAAGTTGATGCAAAAGGGAATTTTACTCCAATCGGTTACACCCAAGTATATGAGGGAGCCAATGATATGCAAGTGTAAAGTCACATCCATTGTATCCCCTAGTTGTGTTGGATCATCAGCCTTAAGGACATATTTTCCAGACTGGATGCTTTGGGATTCATATCCAAGAGCTTTGCAAACTGCTCCTCCACAACCCGAGACAACGCAATTGATGAAGCAAGAGTGTATGTTGTCGACATTCACCCACAATCTCCATCGTGAGAAAGCTAGTTGAAGGACTGAGGTCCTTAATCCTGTACACAGCCACAAGGACTACCTTGGTCTCCTTCGCAAATTCCATTGAGAGAGACAAAATCAGAAGGTCCTCAACATTGACCAGGATGGTTTTCAAGTGCTCAATGTGCACTTGAAAATTTAATATAGGGAGCTGAATAGGTCGTTGTCACTTTGCACATAGTAAGTACGTGGCAACGAGTCCATGATCTCTTGGTTCCAGCACTGCATTGGCTATCTAAGGATGTACAAGACCTTTGACCTTCAATGGTAACGCCATTAGGCGTTACCATTGAACTTGAAGCCAGATAACTGCACAATGTTCTCATCATCTAGAGTTCCATGGAAGAACACATGGGTCACATGCATTTGGTGCAACTCCTAGTGGTGCTAGGCAACAACGCGAAACAAAGCACGGGCCGTAGTCATATGGCCAAGTGGTGTAAAGATGCTATTTGGTCAACACCCTTGATGTGTGACAATACCTTGACGTCAAGCAGGCCTTATGACAGTTGAGTTGTTTTACTTCACTGTCTCGCATCTTTTCTTGACTTGCTTGGCCTTTGTCCCAGGCCAAGGGTCAACAAGCTCGTCGACTAAGTTCCCTCGTATTGGTGCGGAGTTTATTCTTGTTGGCTGCATGTTAGAGTGCCGCATCCTTTATCATGAGAGCCTCTTCAACGTGCTCGAATCGTGCGACGTCGAAGACAAACTTTGGGTGGCCAAGGTGTTTGCTCTTGGCCTGGCCTAGACCGTGACAAGGTTGGTTGCAGCATCAAATGCGATCCAAAACCACTGGAGATCGGCACATGGTCAGCCATGCACGTGGGATGCACCTCAACGTAGATCGCGTGAACATTAAGCCCAAGGGCCTTCATTCTTGGGTCGCCACTCTCATTGTTGCATGTTATGCATTTGGGTGTGAAGAAAGCCAGCCGCTCGGTCCTAGAGGGCAGGGGTCGGAGACAGCCACCAGGCTCGTGGATGAACGAGGAGGTCGACTGAGGTTGGGGAGGATCAGGAAGCCAAACACAAGCACATTAGGCAGAATAGTGTATACGCACTGTGCTGGTGCGAATGCATAGAAAGGACTGGGATAACACCTTCGCTTAGCCCTATAGATTTGAGTTTTTCATGATTCTAGATTTTCTCAAGAAGCGCCTTGATATTCTCATAACCCCCTCTTTGCGGAGTTTCTCAAAGCAGATAGTTTAAGACATGTCATCGTCCACGTGGTTGGAGCCGAGCGCCCAAAACCCAAATTTTCTTTCAATCTTATTTCTGATCTTGAATTGAGGCACTCAAAAGTTCTAAAACTTGTCGAAGTTAAATTAGTGCGAAGTACAAATCAATCATGTGTCCCATCTTCTTTTACTTGCGTTCAGTTTTTAAGTTCTGAAAATTTTATAGTGAAATGGAAATACTCGATTTTATCAGTCACAAAAGAATGTAAAGATCGTCCAAGGGAAAAAGAGGCAGATGCATTCTTTCAATTTTTGAAATTTTGTATGTATCTTGTGGATATCGTAGATGATAAAATAAAATAAGAATAATTATAATAATATTTTCGATATAAATATTTGATGTTTGATTAGAAGTTTCAAACTTCAATCTGTTGGAGGAAATCGGCCTCATGGGTTTTATGGCTGATTTTGGCTTCTTTCTGGTTATGTGTCTAGGGCCCCCCCAAAAAGTGGATGGGTGCTGTTTCATGTCAGCTAAGCATGTGCCTCTCACATCCTTTCCACCGCCGAGACGGCTTGTCCCTTGCCGCTGACGAGGATCACCGCAACGAGGACTGCCACGTGGGAGTGAATATGGATTCTGTGCGCAGTCTAAACTTGCCGTGGACGAGCAGCACCGGCACCGTCGGTTCTTGGCCCTTGCCGAGTCTCTCCCGTCTGTGAGAGAATTCGACCCCAAGTCTGGAGAGGTTTTCATGCTTATGCTGACGGTGTGGGACTCGGCCGACGACTCCACGCCCAACCGAACGACCCTTCGTTTGCCTCCACAGCTGCTGCGGCACCGCAAGGCACTACTCCTGCCGGAACAAGAGCGGAAGATTTTCACAAGGAAGCAGCGCAGGGTCCAACAGCAAGCTTCTCGCTGTCCACGCGTGGGGTCAAGCCATCCAGGCCAACCCATCAGCTAGACGCCAGCACTAGGAGAGAGCAGGAAGGAGGAGTGAACGCGGCGCACTTGGAAGCATAACCTAGGAGGACGAGGAGGAGGAGGAGGAGGAGAGAAGACAGCAGCAAGAAGAGTTTCTCGTTCTCTTCCTGAAGCCGCCCACGTTGTGCAAGGGCGAGTGCAGTTGAAAAGCACGACAGTGTGCGCGGCCGGCAAAGCGTGGGAGAGGCAGCGTGGAAACAGGTTTTGGAGATTTTGTGTGGAGAAATTGAATTGGAAGAGCCGAATTGGATTCGAGTACAGAGCACACGAAGGCGATGGACCGCGACACCGTGACCCCTCTCGACCCTCAGCGGCGGAGGAACAACAACCCCTACTCTGGCATCGGCATCAAGGCGGATGCGTCTCAGGTGCGTGCGGCAGGAAAAAACGAGAAGGGACGCAGCCATCATATTCCCAAAGTGAAGCCAAAATGCATCAGAAATGTCTTGGGTCGCCGAGAACGCGCATAGAGTCTTTTGTAGCTGACTGGGCATCAGAATTAAGGGGAGGACGAAGAGCGACCACCTCGCCTCTGAACAGCAACACCCTTACCACTCTCAACATTTTCATGGGGAGGAGAAGCAGCCCATGGACTCTGGCATCCGCTCTGACGCATCTGTCAGAGCGGATGTGCCTTAGTTGCGTGTGTGTCGGAGAAATGTTTAAGGGGTCTGTGTGTGTTTGTGTGTGTGATAGGATGGAAGGTGAGCATGAGGGGCATATGTGTGCGTGTGTGCGGTAAGATGGAAGGTGTGTTGAAGCGTCGTGTGTTGCATGTGTGTCGCTGGATGCATGATGGGTTTAAGGTATACGCGGTGAGAGAGAGAGAGAGAGAG
>SZWC01011450.1:17967-73528 GCA_023375785.1 Penium margaritaceum
GAGGGAGGGAGGGAAGGAGGGAGGGAGGGAGGGAGGGAGGGAGATGGGGAAGGGGCGCATAGAGGATGTATCTGTGTTCTTCAATTTCTCCCTTGCTCCTTTCTCCATTTCCTCTTTTCCCTTTTTTCCTTGTTGTTCCCCCTGTACATTCATACAACAGAACCTACTTTGACACAATCGACTGTTGACATGGTGTGCCCCTTGCCATGAGTGCCGTTGATCGTACTCCCTGGTTCGACCACTGAGCCATAGTCGAACACCTGATCTGCCTTTAGAGTTGGATTCCTTGGATTTTTCCATGCAGGATCGAGCTTTGAATCGCTCGATTTGAGTGAGTATTCAGAAAGTTAGCCTAGCCCGAAAATCGGGTGTTGGGCGTATGGAATCTGGTACCCGACATAGGTGACGGGATAATCCACCGCCAGTGATCCTAGTTCGACTCCAATGGGCTCCAAAGGCACATGGGCCATGAAGGAATGAATGTGGATGGTCCCCTGGACTAAGGCGAGCCCCTCCCCACGTTGGGATGACAGGAAGGGTGCTTCGACAGGCCACCGTCGAAGCGCCTCCCGTCACTCCTGTTCGTGGGCAAGGTGGGTGGCTCGGCTCCACCAAGGGCTATTTCGACGGCCGTAGCAGGGTCTCTACTGCTCCGATTTGGACGTGCTTGGATGCGTTGGAAAGCTAAGATCACAGGCTATAAGAATCTGATGTAATCTCACTATGCTAAGTAACAAAAACGTGTTTCGATTCAGTTCTACTGAATGCGACGTGTTCTGCCTACTCACATCTGTGATCCTTGTGCTCCACACTCTTCACCAAAGGTGTCCATTGGCTGCCCCAAACACTGGTAGCATGCATCATCAAGAGCTAGGTATCCTTGAGGGTGCCTCCACACCCACTAGAGCCAACAAAGGGTTATGGGCCCACGTGCCTACAAGGACCCTAGCTCTACAACCTTCACGCTACCGCTGCGCGCAATGGCACCGACCGAGCAAGAGAGCATCGGCGTCTCCAAGTTCGACGGGCTTGGCTTCCACCTTTGGAGGTGGGAGTTTGAGGTCTTCCTCAATGACAAGAGCCTGCTTGAGCTGGTCAAGGGTGAAGAAACTTCCCCTCCGGATACCGCGATGCCAGAGGAAGTGGAAGCGTACAAGAAGCGCAACAAGAAGGCGCTTGCTTTGTTGGTGTATGCGCTTGCTCGGACGCAGCGCTCCCTCATTCAAGGATGCACGGAGGCCGCGGAGGCCTGGAAGAAACTCTGCACCATCTACCAGTCCACCAACCTTGCTAACCAGCTCTTCGTCTTCAAGAGACTCGTCACCCTCCGAGCCGACGAAGGCGACGATATCATGGAGATCCTGCAGCAGATTGAGTCCCTTACTGCCGAGTGCGTAGCCACCGGATGGAAGGTCGACCCTCAGCTGCAAGCTATGATCCTCCTTCTGGCCTTGCCGGACAGTTGGAGTCCCATGATCACCGTCGTAGGCGGTTGGTCCGCCAATGAGCTGAAGTACCCGAAGGTGGCTGAGTTGCGGACGTACTCAGCCACCATCTACCAGGTGGCTTCGTTGCGGACGTACTCAGCCACCTCCAAATAGTACATTTTCTTAAAGGCCTCATTTCCTTTGCTTCCTTGCAGAAAATAGAGAGAGAGAGAGAGAGAGAGAGAGAGAGAGAGAGAGAGAGAGAGAGAGAGAGAGAGAGAGAGAGAGAGAGAGAGAGAGAGAGAGAGAGAGAGAGAGAGAGAGGCACAATAGCATGTGATCCTTTCATTTTGGTGTGTAGAGAATTGTGCGAAGGTGGGTGCTTGTGATGGCATGCCTATGTTGAAGGCAGAAGTATGCCTGTGTTTTCATTTCCCTGCGTGAAGACCAAAAGTATTGCATGTGGCATTCCATGGAGTTACCCTTCAACCACTTAGAACATGTCAACAAACTTTTTTCCATGCGATGTCACGTCGTGCAAATGCAATTGGAAGATTTCTCTTCAATCTGTTTGAACTCAACATCCTCCTCCAACGATGAAACATCAGCGGCAATGCATCTTCGTTGCACTCGCCGGCAGTTTGTATGGCGGTGAACTCCAAGAAGGAGTTGGATGGAGAGAGGGAGTTGGGTGGAGAGAAGGACTTGGGTGGAGAGAAGGACTTGGGTGGAGAGAAGAACTTGGGTGGAGAGAAGGAATTCGGTGGAGAGAGGGAGTTGGGTGGAGAGAGGGAGTTGGGTGGAGAGAGAGAGAGAGAATTGGATGGAGAGAGGGAATTGGGTGGAGAGAGGGGTTTGGGTGGATGAAGGAGTTGGGTGGAGAGAGGGACTTGGGTGGAGAGAGGGAGTTGGGTGGAGAGAAGGAGTTGGGTGGAGAGAGGGAGTTGGGTGGAGAGAGGGAGATGGATGGAGAGAGAGAGAGAGAGAGAGAGAGATAGAGAGAGAAAGACTTGGATGGAGAGAGAGTTGTGGGTGGAGAGAGGGAGTTGGGTGGAGAGGAGTTGGGTGGAGAGACGGAGTTGGGTGGAGAAAGGAGTTGGCTGGAGAGAGGGAGTTGGGCGTAGAGAGAGACTTGGGTGGAGAGAGGGAGTTGGGTGGAGAGAGGAGTTAGGTGGAGAGAGAGAGAGAGAGAGAGAGAGAGAGAGAGAGTTGGGTTACACGAGTTTGTATACTCTGCATGTGGATATTCCTGTTCTCACATTTATGACCCACCGTTCTTTGACCTCCACATTTTTACATCATTTGACCAATGGCAAATTTTCCATCCGCCGTGACCTTCGTTGCTCCATTCCACAAAGGTCTTACAAGTTTGACCACATTCCATAAGTGTAAACAAAACTATTACAAACCTTATCAACGCTTTGAGAATACGTAATCAATTTTTTAATGTTGAAGGAATTTCATGAAGATGTACCTTGATACTCTCAAAACCAACGACTTCTCGGTAGAAATTGTTGATGCATCCTCTCAGGACGTGGTTTTGCCAGTGTCCTTCGAATCAAGCGCCCAAGACTCCGAGTATGCCTCATCCTCATTTCCACAGATGTATTTGTATGATCTATAATTTTGACAAGTCATCGAGATACACTTACTTCAAAGGATAAGTTTTTTTGTTTTCTCAATTCCTCTATTTGACTTCTCCTTCGCACCATCTACCTATGAACCATCCACTTTTCGCTCAGCCTAATTTCTATCAGAGTGCAGGGGCGCTAGCAGGAAACCCAACAACTTTACACCAAGGCGGCAACCTGGCACAAGTTCTGAACATATCTCTACCATCCAGAAGATCACAGACTTTACCGTGATATTGCTAAACGGAACAAGCACACCTAACAAAAAACAATAGTAACAAGAAAAAACTTCAGCAATGGAGGATAAGCACCTCACATTCAATGAAGCTCTCTAGGAAAACCAGGCAGCATTGGCAGGCTTTGCGGTAAGTGGCACAACTCCTACAACACCGACGGCCAATCCGGTGATTGACCTCTTGGGCTCCACAAACCCCTTGCATCAGACATTCCCCATTGGGATGACTCCTTGCACGATGGGAGGAGGCACAAGACGATAGGATCACAAGCCTTCGGGAAGCTTTTGGAAACTGAGAGCCTTAACAACAATCTTCTCCAAGAACTCACTGCGATGATGGAGGAGCTATGAAATATGTATGTGTGGGAAGAAGTACTTACCAAAAGAAATAACCGTCTAGTGAATCCCAAATTCACTCACCAATCTCGAGCCATTTGGTTCTACGATTAAAAGGGAATGACAGTTTGGATGTGACTAATGAGTTTGGAAGTTTGATTTACCACTACTAGGGTCAACAACGATTAAATGAAGATTGACCTGGTGGCCTCACTTTTGCATCATATGGTATTGATTTGGTGGGAAAATCTCAAGATCATCCAACGAAAGCAAGAGACCGATAGAGCTGGATAAATAGCTCATGCGACTTCTCACTAATCGTCGAATGTATGTTTTCTACTTCTCAAGCATATGAACCAACGTGGCAAGATTCTCTGACTCCACTGGGAATCTGAATCAACTTCCTACACATCATCCTCACACAATTTAAGCATTGAAAAAAAAAGGTCGGACATCTCAACGCTTCGTCAGAAGTCTAATGTGATAGATTATACACAGATTTCTTTCAGAATCATCACTGGTAGTGACATTACCGCTGAAAAAACATGGTTTTACTACAAAAGTAACCACAAACACCACATTAGGCAAGCAAATTCAGAAATTGGCATCCACCTTTTGCAAGTGAGTGGAACAACCGATTGTATTGAGAGTATCAACACTCGGTTATAGGAATCCAATACTTGACAACCCGAAAATGACAAGCCAATTCATGGCGGCGGAGTCCTTGTCTTGTATGGAGATTGACATCTTTTTTCAGCATGTCCGTTTACTTGTGCTTGACCGGCAGGAAGGCAGGTTATATCTTGCATGACTGTCGCAAAAGGTAGCAACAGGCCAAAACAGAGGGAGGATAAAAAACAATGATTGGTGAAATGACAAAGGATTAGAATAGACAGTGAACCTTCTGTCCAGTCCAAATTCTTTGTCCCGATTGATTTTCAGTATGAAGGGCTCTCAACGCTGGATACGAGGGTTCTTGAGATATCAGAGTGCTATGAGGGATACGAGTACGACCAATTGGTGATACTTCTAAGAGTGCAACTAAGGAGTTGCAAAACTGGCCAAATAATGCCGACACTACTCAATGGAGGAGATTCATACAATCTCATAAGCACAAAGATGGTTTGGAAGCTGGGTATAAAGACGGAGTGGGAAGCTTTTTAAGGAAAACCGTCAAAGGAGAACTGCAGGTTTGTCAAATTTGCACATCACTCTGAATATAAATAAGAGAACGGCATGATGAAGCGATCCAGACAACTTGTCTAATAATTGGCCATATACTTAGACTCGGATGAGGTTTCTTGTACTGGCACAATCCACAAGGAGAGTGGGGCAATGACACAATCTATACCACTTGGCCTCCAATCGAATGACCTACGATGTACCGGCAGTTATAAAAATCAACAGAGGTCGACGCCATGGAGGAAGTAGCAGGCACAATCCAGTGTACACAGCCAAGACCATTAGATGTGGCCAAGCGATAGCTTCCATACAGAGGCCAAGCGTGGCTAGTCCACGTGGAACTAGAGGAATAAGTGGAGGCTGCAGAAGTGCAAGAGAAAACAGAAACCTTGTCGGCTTCAACACCAAGTGAGTTTACAGCCGTTCCGGAGGGGTTTATATGAATATTTTAGGAGTTTGAAGGATTTCCCCACAAATCATTGGATGAGTAACCACAAACCAGCCAAGCTAAAGAACATCTTGTCAAAATGCTTGGTCAGGGGTTCATTAGGCCATCCATGTCACCATACACCAAGCTTGTATTTTTCATTAAAACAAAAAGTGGCAAGTTGTAGATTTGCATACACTGTACATTGTTGAATTGCATTACCATCAAGAAACTTTTTTATCTTCTGCAAGTAGATGAACTTTTTTTTTTCCAACTCAGAGGAGCAAGAATTTTCACCAAAATCAAACTTTGCTGCTCTTATCATAGGATCCACGTAACTGGTATGGGCATATAGAAGACAGTATTCTAGATCTATTATGGAAGGATATTTTTTTCTTAGACGTTTTGCAAAACGTCTAAGAAAAATATATAGAAGACAGTATTCTAGATCTATTACGGAAGGATTTTTTTTCTTAGACGTTTTGCAAAACGTCCAAGAAAAAAACATAGAAGACAGTATTCTAGATCTATTACAGACACTCTAGGTTCATGGTCATGCCGTTTGGACTCACAACACCCTTAACAACATTAATCGTGATTTTTGTCACCTGATCGGCTGTTGGAGTTGTCGAAGTTTTTCCATTCACCACAAAGCTTGCTGTTGTTGTCTGGTTTACATGGGAGCAACGTAGATTGCGTGCAATTGATCCTCCATCACTGAAGTCTTTGTCGGTCATTGCTGCTCATCACCAGGCACGCTCACGCCATTCACCATCATTGTCATGAGGTTAGTGTTCTTCTGGACATGATGAACACTTGTGCAAGGTTGTCGCCTTGGAATAAAGTTGGCGACTGCTCCTAAAGTGACATTATGTTCTAATACTAAGTATCAAGGATAGTGGAATGTGCATGGTTCACACGTAGAAGGTGCGGAGAAGAAGACGATTTGAGGAAGGAGGGCACGTGCATAATGTATAATGGATACTTGAATTCAATGACAATGTCTAGAGTTTTCGAGTGCATACATTTAATAACAAAATCAGTTTAGTATTGACATTTTAGCATGTTCTCATGATTATAGTGATGGAAAATCCACGTAACGAAAAAGACATTTCATTATAAATAGATCATGGAGTGCATTCTTTTGGTTGACTAACCATACCTCGGGTTCCAGAGATATTGAGGTGTGTCTCAATGAAATTCCTGCGCCCCTGAGAAGTGGAATGAAAAAAATCAAAGCACTGACATGGTTCGCCATAGTTCTGTCAAACACTTTGGAGACTGGTCAAACCTGTGAGAACCTTTTGGAACGGAACACCGGAGGTCAGGGTAAGTGGAAGAAAATACCCTCAGCCAAACTGCATGAAAATTCAGAGATCGATGCACGGTGTGCCATGAATGTAAGGACAAAAATACCCACGCATTGAACTTAGGAAGTTGTGCATGCCATAGTTGTCTTAAAAACAGTCAATAAGTGAAAAAGTGTTAATGGCTACATAATATTGCTTGAGATGATGTAAAATATCTATTCAAGCAATGTTGTAGAAGGATTTTTTTTAGCATATTATTCATGTTATTATTGACATAATTTTTTTCTTTAAATGGGGTCATAGTCTAAGAATTTGATTAATCTCTATCAGTACACTTTTTTTGTTCGGTTAGTTTGTATTTCAGAAATAATTGTGAGTTTCTTATTACTGTGTTGTCATTCCTGGTGAACTCCGGACTAGACGTCACTCACTTGCAAGCACTCTTCGATGGACAATGACTAATTTGATGGTTCTACCCTCACCTTGCATGTCCTAAAGTGTTTTTACGAGTTTTATGTGCAGCCACTTCCTTGTTACACTGAGTACGACATGGATGCAAAGCAGAAGACAGTTCAAGAAGCTGAGACAATGGACGATTTTTTCATTACCAGTAATAATACTTGAATAACAAGTGTTGGAACTGTCAAGTGCATGTGTACGATAGTGTAAACAAAAATGAAGCATACTTGGGATCTTGGATGCACGAGTTGAGCGTTGCATGCAACATCCTGTCGAGAGAGGCATCTTTGAGAATCTCCCCCAAGAATTTGGAGACCTTCAAGAATATCAAGGCACATCCGTGCAAAATTCCAGCAACATTAAGAAGTTGATGAAACAGTACAGAAATATGGAAATGATTTGTGACAGTGATGTTGAAACTTCTCAAAGGTGGTAGACTTTGTCCGGAAATTCTGGAACGGAACACTTGAGGTCAGGACAAGTGCCTAAAATGCCCTCAATCAAACAGCATAACAATTCAGAGTTTGACCCACGATGGGCCATAAATGCTAGGAAAAAATTACTCAGACACGTAGTTTGGGGACTTGTGTACGTGTGCGACATAAAACCTTTCCTCCCTTTTTCCACACTGTCCCACCGAGCTGCATGAAGTGGCTCTATGCCAGCAAAGACAACCGTTGATGTGATTTTCACATTTCGTAGGTTGTGTTAAGACTCCCAAATGTTGTGCGATAATTCCTAGTAATTCCATTTTACAAGATGTTATGTCACTTTTCCACACCGACAATGTCCGCAAAAATCTTCAACCACGTACTCAATGTCCTCATCTTCTTCCAATGCAAGATGCAGAGGCACATCTTATCAAGAGTGTACTCACTAGGATCCCGATACTGTTAGAGGTGGCTGATTTAGAACACCGGTTGGATGGTCATGCTCTTTGTAGTTGGAGTTTGGCGACGACAGGGGCCCGCATTTCACTTATCAGGGTTGGCCCTGGTTACTTCTCTTTGAGGTTTGCACATTCCTTTCCTCATCAGTAGATGTTTGCCGAGTTGAGTAGGACGCAGTCACCGATGTGGAATTTTGTGGTCGTCTGATGCTTGTTGTCCGTTTGCTGCATAATTGCTTGAGTCTTGGAGAGCGTAGAGCGAGTTTCATTTAGGATGTTTCCAAAGTCGTGATGCTATATGTTGACTGCCGGTACGGTCCTTGAACTCTACAGACCTGCAGGAAATGAGGATGGATTTTTGTAAATCACTTAGAAGTGAATCAGGTAGTAGTAAGAGCATACGCAAGAAGCCCAACATTGCGCACCGCAAACTTGAACTTGCCACTGGACATTACTTTGGTGAGGAAGCCTGTATGCTACTGTCACGTGTCGATCTCCACGACAGAGACATTACCACGTAAAACATACTTGCGTACAAAGTGATGCTCAATATTGATGTGCTTTGTGCGTGTGTAACACATGCCATCAGGCTCTGCTATGCAGCATGTACTCTCATTGTCGTAGCAGATGATGATGCAACGGATGGGCTGGCGCTGCTGCTGCATGAGGTGGCACAACCAGATGCTCTCATAGATCCCAGCTCCCAATGCTACATACTCAGCCTTGGTCTAGCTCCACGCTACGCAACCCTATTTATCACTCTTCTATGAGACAGATGTACCTACAACAAGGAGGATGTAGTCGGACCGGCTGCGCGCATTGTGATCATGAGCCCAATCGTTGTCAGTGTACCCATCAACAAAAAACAGACGGCTGCGCGTAAAAGCACACGTCCAAAAGTGGGATAGACACGACATACCGCACCATGCACTGGCCAGCCTCCAAAATTGAGCTGACGCGGATGCTATGAGAACTGCGACAAGAAGTTCATAGCAAAGGTAGCATCTGCGCACGTTGTGGTCCCAAGGAACATCAGGGAGCCAATGACTTGAAGGTAAACTGTGATATCGACAGGCTCCCCCAGATGATCTGGGTCCGCTGACGTGAGAAGCCTCTGCCTAGCAGGCGTCATAGGCATAGATGCAAAAGGGGATGTGGCCAACAGGTCAGCAAAATGCTTTTCCAGCATCCTGACATAGCCAGCCTGATTCATATGTAGTGTGCGACACTAGCGACCACGTTCAATCTCCATTTCCAAGAAGACACGAGCTAGACCAAGATCCTTCATTATGTACAAATATTGGAGGAGATCCTTCACAGCCTGGGTAGCTTGAGGATCGAGGGACGCAATCAAGAGGTCGTCCGCATAGACCAGAACAGCGATGAAGGGTGCAGAGGGGGTAATCACAAAGAGTGTTGGTTCCACTGTGATGTGGTGATATCCGCCATTCTCCAAGGTAGCGGAGATTTAAATGATGCAAGTATGTGGGGATTGCTTCAAGCCATACATGGCTCCAAACATTGTTTGTGCCATCCTCAAACCTTGGAGGCTGAATGAGATAGATCTCTTCCTTGAGATTACCATGCAAGAAAGCATTGTTGGAGCTCCAAATCATGTTATGCTACCTGATTGAACGGGGCCTTCTCCGTGGTGTACTTACCTGTAGGGGGAAAGGTGGCATCAAAGTCCACACCAGACACTTGGAAGAATCTCTTGGTGGGAATGTTGTTACGAACAGAATGAAACAAACGGTGCTTGATTTGATGTAGTATATAGCACGCTAGCTCCAAAACCCTGGATCTAGCCTTTGTAATTTTATTAAAAGTGTCCTAGTAACAAGGTGACCCCTTTTTACGGGTGACACTCGCTAGTCAAGTCTCACCCGTCGGCCAGCGAGCAAGGCTTGCCGGCGCTCAACAGTATGCGAGGGCGAAATCGCCCTATGCCCCAGAAAAGGTGCGACAGCACCTGCGAAGTCACATCCTAGGCCAGATGTGAGGTAACCTAAAACTGACCTACAAACATGCAAGTTGGAGTCTAAATTAGGTCACATATCACAGCGAGCACAGTATGCCACATGAATCTCAAGGACATAACTAGGTCTGATCATGGGACAGGCATGGGTTGACGGTCGGCGGAGTGCATGAGACAAGAGGACGACGCCGCCACGTGATAGGCTTGGCCAGCGCGTGTCTCCACCATCGACGTGGATCACTACCAACGGGCGATTCCTCATGCACTGCACACCCGAGGGCACATACGCAGATATATATATATATATATATATATATATATATATATATATATATACACACACACACACACAAAGGGTTATCACGCCCCCTTGGCTGAGGGTGTTGCATGCATGCAACCGAGCAGATGGAGTTGAGAGATAAGGGAGGAGGATGGAAGTGCCTTAGTGAGAAAGTCTGCAAGTTGCTCGCTTCCAGGCATCGCACACACTTGGACNCGGAGTGCATGAGACAAGAGGACGACGCCGCCACGTGATAGGCTTGGCCAGCGCGTGTCTCCACCATCGACGTGGATCACTACCAACGGGCGATTCCTCATGCACTGCACACCCGAGGGCACATACGCAGATATATATATATATATATATATATATATATACACACACACACACACAAAGGGTTATCACGCCCCCTTGGCTGAGGGTGTTGCATGCATGCAACCGAGCAGATGGAGTTGAGAGATAAGGGAGGAGGATGGAAGTGCCTTAGTGAGAAAGTCTGCAAGTTGCTCGCTTCCAGGCATCGCACACACTTGGACAATGTCTACGCCCACTGCTTCACGGAGAAAGTGATGTTCAACTCCCATG
Organism: Penium margaritaceum; assembly: GCA_023375785.1. Classification (NCBI taxonomy): domain Eukaryota; kingdom Viridiplantae; phylum Streptophyta; class Zygnematophyceae; order Desmidiales; family Peniaceae; genus Penium; species Penium margaritaceum. The sequence continues at coordinate 28,704 of SZWC01011450.1, forward strand.
TGCTTGGTGCGTGGGTGTAGTACACCGTCATTTTTCGTGATGCGACGTGCAGCAGAGCTATTAGTGTACAGTGGTACAGCCCCCTAAGTCATGCCCAACTCCCCCAACAGCCTTCGCAGCCAAGTTGCTTCACATGCAGCTTCTCCCAATGCCATATATTCTTCTTCATCCACACTGCGTGCAACACACGACTTTTTTACACTGTGCCATGACATAGTGGTGCCCCATAAATGGCAGACATATCCTCCCCCTCTGACTATGTGCATTTCTGTCCCGTGCATAGTCACTGTCACAATACCCATCGAGTAAGGGACCAGTGCCAGGGGAGAAGACGAGATCCATGGATGCATTGTCAAACACATAACGCAGAAGTTTCAACAAATCCTTTTGATGTGCACTGCGGGGTTGCTGGCTGAACTGGGCGAGAGTGTTCACTAAACAGGCAATGTCCGGTCGGGTGGTGGAGGAAAGATAGGTGAGACTGCCAGTGATTTGCCTGTACAGTGTGGGATCTATGTCAGGTCCGTAATCAGTGGTGTGAGGGTCAAGAAGGTGTCCGTAGACGTCTGGAGTCATCGGTGAATGCTGTGTGGGGAGATGTTGCACAAGGTGGGAGAATCGGTCTGTTAAATGTACTATGAACCGTTTCTGGTGTAATTTCAACGTTCTTGCAGCTCTGTTGCACGTGATGGTCATGCCTAGGAAATTTTTTGCCTCTCCCAGGTCAGTCATGCAGCAGTGTGCAGTAAGCAGTGCTTTTGTGTCTTAAACAAGAGAGAGAGAGAGAGAGAGAGAGAGAGAGAGAGAGAGAGAGAGAGAGAGAGAGAGAGAGAGAGAGAGAGAGAGAGAGAGGAGGGGAGTATTAGTACGTCATCCACATACACGAGAAGGGCAAATGGAGTGCCGCGGACAATACGGATGAACAGGGAGGGATCAGACAGACTTTGCAGGAATCCTCCAAGTTCCAGTGTTCGACTGATCTCTTTTTTCCAACGCCGTGGTGCCTGTTTCAGTTCGTACAGTGCCCTTAGCAGAAGGCAGACTATGTCTGTACCGTCAGTGAACCCTGGTGGTTGTTCTACATAAATCTCCTCTTCTAGTGGTCCATTCAGAAATGCATTCTTGACATCCATTTGGTGTATTTCCCAGTCCTCGTGTGCTGCAACCCCTAGCAGCACGCGACCTGAAGTGTACTTGCCCACGGGGGCTTACGGACTTGTCCGTAATGTCTTGCCCTGGTATATGGTGGAAACCCTTGGCCACCAGACGAGCCTTCTATTTCTCAAACAAGCCCTGGACATTCCTTTCGACTTTGAATACCCACTTTAGGTCAATGGCTTTACGTCCGGGTGGAAGAGGCACCAACTGATAAACTTCATGCTCAAGAAGAGTGTTCAGCTCATCAATCATAGCCTTTTCCCATTCTGTTGCATCCGGGCGCCCCCTTGCCTCTTCGACGGTGAGAGGGTCTGGATGGATTGCCACAGGCTGTGTGGGACCAGTTGTGTGATAGAACTGTCTGTAATCCACCCTAGCCATGACTGTTTTGCACTGGGGTCAGACCAGGTGGCAACCCTGAGGAGTCTGCACTGGTGCTTGCAAGATCAGTTGGTGTAAGCAAATCGGTAGGGACCGGTGTGACCTGGTCCGTGACCTTGTGCTCTCTTGACAGTGGTGTAATCTTAGGTTGTGTGGTGGGGCCAAAGATGGGCACACTCATGTACTCAGGGTATCGTTCAGGAACAGTGAGCACTGGTGCATGCCTGAGTCCCTTGAATGCCTTGTATGGCATGTGTTCTAGAAAGGACGCATCACGACTCTCGACAAAAGTACCCTGCTGCCAAATGATTTTGTTACAAATTAATTACTTCTAAAGAACAGATTTAAGTATTCGTGTGCACGGATGATGTTTTGAGTGGTGTTTTAACGTAATTTTATTAATTTTTTCAGTTTGAAATCACTTGTGCGAACCCTAAACTATTTTAAACCACGAATTCATGTGGCACTAGGGTATGTTGCACGGGGTCCCAGAACCTCCATGCCTTCGATGCATGAGAGACTCCAACAAAGATGCATCATCTACCGTGTGGACTCAGTTTATGACTACGTTGTGGATCAGCAAACCACACACACGCCATAGTACCCTACACCCGTCCAGGGCCTAAATCTTTCTGGTTTGAACCATCTCTCCCAGGGTGTGATGTTCCTCGGCAGAGGCCCTTGAGGTATTCTGTTCCACACCCAAGTGATGTACTTGACAGCTTCCTCCGAGAAACCAAAGGTCAGACCTGACTCTGTGAGTAGGGTACGCAGAGCATCGCCTAACGTTCTGTGCCACCTCTCGGCCACCCCATTTTGTTGAGGTGTATACGGTGCGGTGGTTTGATGCACAATGCCTCTAGCTGTCAGGTCTGTTTTGAGTGGACCTAGAAATTCTGCGCCTCTGTCTGTACAGAGGATGCGTAGAGAGCACCCAATCTGTCACTGAGCAAGGGGAATCCACTCCATGATTTTCCGCTGTGCATCCGCTTTGGTTTTCAGCAGGAAAGCCCAGCGAAAATGACAGTAGTCATCTGTCAGTGACAGGACATACAGTGACGCGTAATGGACTGAGGAGACCGGCATGGACCCAGTTAAGTCAGCATGCACCAGCTCAAGTGGTGCCTTGCTGACATGTTGTGATAAAGGAAAACTCTGTCGGTGTGCCTTTCCTTCCCGACAGTTCAGACAGGCAGATGCCTTGAGGCCGTGAGGACAGTCGTCTGGACTCAGTCCATGTGTAGGTTGGTGTTTCAACAGGTCGGTAACCAGTTTTGTGTTGATGTGAGCCAGTCTTCTGTGGATGAGCTCAGTGTGCTTTGGGTCTGTTTTGGTCATGATGTGGGTCTTTGCACGGTTGGAGGACAATGCAGGGAACAGGGTTAAGTGGTACAGCATGTCGGCATGCAAGGGTCCATCAGCCAACAATACACCGTGTGCATCAAACGGCATGAATTTTTCTGCTTGTGTCAGTGTTGACATGCCTAATTGGCGATCCAACTGCCCCCCCTGACAACAGGTTCACCTTCAGCCAAGGAACATACAGAACCCAAGTCAGCCACATTACCCCTTCCGGTCCTTGTAGTGCAACTGTCCCAATGCCCTGAACCCTCAACACCTCCCCTGAGCCCTTCCGCACACCCTCCACATCATGAGTGGCATACAAAGATACAAGCAACTGACAATGAGATGACATGTGATGTGACGCTGCTGTATCAAACAACCACTCATGTATGGGCAATATGTGGGATGTGGTAATGTGCGTATTCCCAAGGCGCGGACCTGGCTGGGAAGCTGCAGTGGTCTCTGGAGAGAAAGTGATGGGCGTAGCCTCCTGCATGTCGACAGTGAACAGGATCGCCATGTCATCGTACATGCGTTGGGCCCACCCTCGAACTGGCACCAGAGCCGGAACGAGCATTGGCACGTGGTGCACGGGTGGTCCATAGGGGCCGAGCTGTGGCATCATCTGCTGCAGTGGTTGCGGCTGGAGCTGATGCTGAGGCGGCAGTCCAAAGGTGGCTGCTGCTACAGGATGGTAGGGATGCAGCCCAGGTGGTCCATATCCACCAAACTGCTGCATCGCAGGGAACTGCTGCATTGGTTGATGCTATTGCTGTACCTGCCTCTGTTGCTGCTGTTTCTGCCTCTGTTGCTGTTTCTCCATCATCTGTCGCTGGAGGAAAGGGCACCTGCGACAGAAGTGCCCAGTCTGGTTGCAGTAGCTGCACCTCTGGTTACCCTGGCCGCGTCCACGGCCACGACCACTGCCACCAGACCAGCCACGATCCCCACTGGATGATCCACCAAGGGGGGTGAATGAAGTCTGGGTTGCCGCAACAGCAGCTGAAGAGGAGGCCTGGTTTGTATAGGCTGTTGGTGGCACAGCTGTCATATTGCGAGCCTCACCCTTCAGTATATCTTCGTAGTTGCGCAGCTCTTCAAAGACGGAGGCCAGGTTGATGAGCTCAATCTCAGTGACTGGATGGCGACGGAGTAGGTCACGTCGAAACTCCTTGTACTGCTCGCCGAGGTGGAGCAGTACCATGTCCAACAACTCAAGGACGAAGCATGAAGCACCCAGACCCAGCAGTCGTCAACGAATATCCATGGTTTCATCCCTGAATTCAGTCACTGACGCGCTTGGTTTGAGTTAGAGATTGCGGAGGCGATCTCTTAGCATCACTACAAGGGTCATGCCATATTCTTCCTGACGCGTGGACAGGTGGCACCAGGCGTCATGCGGTCGTGCTTCCCCACTTCGTGGATCGAAGGGGTCCTCACCTCTGACGCCAAAGCGAAAATGACACAGGGCGTAGGCCTGTTGATCTGGCAGGGAGCGTGTTAACGCATTGAATGCACGCAGTAGTATGAGATCACTGGCTGAGGCTGGAGGCGGACGAATGTAAATCTCCTCCAATCCATGCTCTGTCGTCCAAGAGAAGAAAATATCCTTCCACGCCAGGGAATCCCTCCTCCCCAGTTGCTGCGGGGAGAGTTCCTCTTGACCCAGGCCTAGCTGTGCCATTGCGGCTGCCGTAAGGGTGACGTTAGGAGCAACGGTGTCGGTAGCAGCATTGCCGCTACTGCCGGCACCTCCGACATTGCCTGCACTACCGACACCTCCATTTGTTCCTTCTACCTTACTCATGGTGCTAAGGGAGAGAATCCTGTCGTCTGCCTAGCTCCGGATGGTGCTGGAACGGGTCAAGAAAATTTTGGTAGTAATTCGTCGGACCCACTTTGGGCCCAGTTTTCTATCGTGATCCCGAAGCTCTATGGAGAAGCCACCGGTGATGTTTTGGGGTCCTGCAAGTGCAATCCCGTCCCCCCAAACCCTTTGTCCACCCTTGGAAACGCTGTTGGGCACCTTGGGGAGGCCTTAGAGGGGTGTGGGGCCTTCCTTCGTCGGTGGCTCTTTGTTGCAAGCCTCCGCCATACGTGCGAGGCCCTGCTAGGGATTGCGTGCCCCCTTAGGGCTGGATCGAAGCCTTATATCTGCTTCGCCGCCCTGTTATGGCCCGACGATCCTAGCTGACATGGCGGCAAAGTGGCGGCCGCCCCCGTCTTCAGCTCCTATAGTCGGATATAGACCCCCTCAGGTCCAGAAGAGTACTCTGATACCATGAGAATGTTGTTACAAACAGAATGAAACAAACGGTGCTTGATTTGATATAGTATATAGCACGCTAGCTCCAAAACCCTAGATCTAGTCTTTGTAGTTTTAGTACAAGTGTCCTAGTAACAAGGCGACCCCTTGTTACGAGTGAAACTCACTAGTCGAGTCTCACCCATCGGCCGACGAGCGAGGCTCGTCGGCGCTTGACAGGGTGCGAGGGCGAAATCACCCTATGCTCCAGAAAAGGTGTGACGGCACCCGCGAATTCACATCCTAGGCCAGATGTTAGGTAACCTTAATTTGACCTACAAACATGCAAGTTGGAGTCTAAACTAGGTCGCGTATCAAAGCGAGCACAATATGCCACATGAATTTAAAGGACATAACTAGGTCTGCTAATGGGACAGGCATGGGTCGACGATCGGCGGAGTGCATGAGACAAGAGGACGACACCGCCACCTGACAGGCTTGGCCAGCGCGCGTCTCCGCTATCGACATGTATAACCACCGACCTCCGAGTCCTCATGCACTGCACACCTAAGGGCACATACGCAGGGATATATATACAGAGGGTTATCACTTGATTGTGAGATGGACCTTGTATTGTTCCACTAATCCATCAGACCTCTCTTTCCTTAGAAACAACCAACGGGCTGAGATGACCTTACGACCAGGCGGGAGCTTCATTTTCTCATAGACCCCATGCTCCTCAATTGTAGCGAGTTCCTTGTGCATAGCTTGCTCCCACAGAGTTGCATCTGGAGCAAAGCGTTCTTGTTACAATTTGTTCATTTCGGGCACACGTGTCGTGCTGCCACTCTCGTAACAAGTGTAGTGGCGACTGAGGGATGTGACAAAGGTTGGGTAGACCCAGCTGCTGCAATGACTCGGTGGAACTCCTCAGCAATTAGAGAGTATCCAGGTGTGGTGTTAGGCATTACCACAGCCACCACCAAGCCAAGAGCATCTAGACCAGAGATAGGAGTAGGCTGTGTGGGATTAATGACACCACCAGGAACAGGAAGGACTGGCTACATGGGCCCAGAGTGGCCAGCAGAGGCTGTACGACTGGTAGGTGGGGCATATTGAAGTGTAGATTGCAAAGGTCTCAGAGGATTGCCTAGCATACCAAAAAACAATGACGAGATGGGGGACTTCGAGGGTGCGACTGGGTCCACTACCGATGGAACCACAACTGGCGACATAGACGACAACGCAATAAGAGATAACGCAGATGCAGCAAGGGATGATATAGGCGATGCTGATGCAATAGGGGATGATGGAGGTGGTTATGTAGATGTGACAGGAGATCAGACAGACATCGACACAGATGTGTCAGGAGATGACACAGGTGTTGACACAGGCGGAATAGGAGAGACCAAAGGCGATGACACTGTTGACATAGTGTACACCTTTCCATGAGTGCCGTTGATTGTACTCCCTGGTTCGACCACTGAGGAGTGGTTTAACACCTTATCTGAGTTTATGTTTGAATTTCTTGGATCTTTTCCATGCAGGATCGAGCTTTGAATCACTCGATTTGAGTGAGTATTCAGAAAGTTAACTTAGTCCAAAGTTCGGATGTTGGACGGGTGGAGTCTGGTACCCGCCATGGGTGGTGGGATAATCCACCGCCAGTGATCCGAGTTTGTCTCCAACGAGCTCCAAATGCACCAGGGGCATAAAAAAAGTAACTAAAAGGAGCTCCTTGACCAGGATGAAACTCTCCTTGACTTCTGGGCGATGAAGGAAGCTCCGACGGGTCATCTTCAAAGTGCCTCCTGTTGCGCCTAGCGTGCAAGGCAAGGTGGATGGCTCCACCAAGGGTTACTTTGACGGCCGTAGCAGGGGCTCTGCTGCTCTGATTTGGGTGTGCTTGGATGCGTTGGGAAACTTAGATCAAAGGCTATACGGATCTGGTGTAATCTCATTATGCTAAGTAGTAATAACGTGTTTTTATTCAGTTCTACTGAATGCGACGTATTCTGTCCACTCATATCCATGATCCTTGTGCTACACACTCTTCACCAAAGGTGTCCATTGGCTGCCCAAAACATTGGTGGCGTGCATCAGTGAGAGCTAGGCATCCTTGAGGGTGCCTCCACATCCACTAAAGCCAACAAATGGTTATGGACCCACATGCCTAGAAGGACCCTAGCCCTACAACTTTCACACTACCGCCGCACGCCATGGCAACGATCGAGCAAGAGAGCATCGGCGCCGTCTCAAAGTTTGACGGGACTGGCTTCCCTTTGTGGAGGTGGCAATTTGATTTCTACCTCGATGACAAAGGCTTGCTTGATCTGGTCAACGGTAAAGAGACCGCCCCTCCGAATACCGCGACGCCGGAGGAAGTGGACAAGTACAAGAAGTGCAACAAGAAGGCACTTGCTTTGTTGATGTTAGCGCTAGCTCCGACGTAGCGCGCACTGATTCAAGGATGCACAGAGTCCGTGGAGATAGCCATGGCCTTCGTACCTAGATAGCTACTATAGTCTAGATGAACACAAAATTAAACTTGAAAAAAACTGTAGGAGGTGTGGATATCACTTGCAAAACATGGAAAAGAGGGAAAAGATTAAATTTAAACAAGATTTTGTAACTTCTCCGCTCTTTTCCTTCCTATCTCTTGTCTTGTTCTTTTCTTGTTGTCCGTGGCCTCCTCTTCACATTCATCAATGCCTCTTGCATCTCTCTGTAATGTCTCCCTTTGTCAGGCGGTGTTCAAGAAGCCGTAAAAAGTTGTTAAGGTGTCATCTTCATTCTTTTCATGGTGCTCTTAGGCGGTGAGATTCCTTGGTCCTGGGAAGGAGCAATCTCCTAGCAATCTACTGGTTGAAGGAGGGAGGAGAGAATCTTGAAAAGAGTAGGAAATTTGGTGCTTTAAAGGTGGACACTCCCCGCCCAATTTAACAAAAATCCACCTAGTCCCCTGGGGAGGAGGTAAAGCTGAGAGGAGTTGAAAAGATGAAATAGATCTCCTCAAGAGACTTACAACATAATTTACAGATTGTAAAATGGTGAAGTTATGAGACCGTACGACCCTGTTGCACTTCTACTACTGTTTTTGCTTGCGATATTTTGTCTATTTTGTAACCACTTCAACTGTCACACACTTGGTCATGAGGCTCTTCCTACTACAAAAAAGCTAGTGTAGCGTCCGTGACTCTAGCTCTGACATGGGAGTTGTCTTTGCAGTTTGTAGAATGGAGTCCAGAGCTCACTGGAGGGGTTTTCACCTCCACGTCACTCTAGGGACAATCTTCATCAATGACATGTGTAGAAAGACTCAAATATTTTTAGTCATAGTAGGCACATTTCTGTTTTCACATTACCCCCTTGATCTGGGTTCCAGATTCGTAATTTTGCAAGAGTTTTCTGGAAAGAAAACATGTAGTTTGTTATGAAAAAACTCGAGTTTCACTTTTGTTGCGATGGTGTGAAATCATCACGTGTGAGGCACATCTAGCAATTTTACACCGGCGCTTCATTTTCATCTCACGCCTCTCTCTCTCTCTCCCTCTCTCTCTCTCTCTCTCTCTCTCTCTCTCTAAGTCGAATTTGGAATTTTGTCCATGTCATTAATGCAATTCATTACTTGTATAGTTGGTACAAATGACCTATATGTATAGTTTAGTGATGGAACTCTTGACTTGATGCATTCAGTGCTCATGTACTTTGCATTAGAAGTGCAATCATAGTGAAAATGTCTTTTAGATTCAAGTACAACCGACAATTGTATTTTATGTACAACTGGTTAACATGCATTGAATGTTGCCAGCATTTGTTTACTAATTTAATTGACATGTGTCTGGGAACCATATCAAATTATTTGGTATCTGTAACATGCAAACAATATTTTTTTCTCAATTCGTAAGCACTTGAAGTCTGCACCATTTGTATGTGTTATCACCATTTAGACAACAACGTGGTTATTTAGAAAATATCCCATATTTTCATGTTTCTTCAAAGATATTGAAAAAAGACTTGAAAGAATATTTCATAAATGTATGTCTTGTATTTTTAGGACAAGCCTCTTTCACATGATGTTCCATGAGGTCAAGTCACGATACCTAGATTATTGCATTATGAAGGACCCACGGATGGCAACCTCCGGCTACCGTTGAATTTTGTCTTTAAGAGCGGTGGTACATGCAAAACAACAAATTTTGGTCATGGTGATAAATTTCATTTTTACATAATTTTTATATCATCATAGGCTTGTAGATGGAAATTGTGGGGAAGTTGCAACACCGGCTTAAGCGAATAGGCAATATTGTTTGTACCGAGTGAGGTCTTCTAGATATATCTGAGCTTATTATGAAATTTTTGTATAAGATTCGTTAACGTTGGCACATTTGCACTTGTTTGATCCAAAATTCTATATGAAAAAATATTGTACAAAGTGGATTATGTATGGAGAATTCAAAACTTCAAAATGATTGTCCTAGCCAAGGCTCTTTTTACCACAACCTAGAGAATAGAGGACAATGGTGGATGCATTATTAATAATTATTTGTGATGGTGTAAATAGGGGGATGGAAGCATTTTTTGACACCTCATCAGATTTAGTAAAAGAGATCAAGAACTCTCATGAGTTTACTATGCTTATGAGCGAAATACATGTATTTTTATCAAACCATGCTATGTTTCCAAACAGGCTTAAATTTCATGTTGAATGAACTACCTTTGTGTCAAGTAGCAAGCATGGGTGATGTTCTCATTTTACATATAAACTGAAGACTAAAAACTGAAATGATTATAACTAGTATTGGAAGACAATTTAAAGAAATTTACAACATTTAGACATATTTTTGTGGATACCCGAGGTCATAGCGAAAACACTATTCACCAAGGCATAGTTGGTCTCTCGCCCCCGTCTTCTCAATCTGAACGTGATGCCTTACTTGCGATGTAACGGGCCGGAACCTCCAGTTCCTGCTTTTAAGTTGTCGTCGGGTTTTGCAGAATGGTGTTCTCAGTCCGCGTCAGGGGTTTACCCCCTTTGCAGGACTGAGGGGCAATCTTCATCAACGACCCAGAGCAAGGAGACTCAAATATTTTGAGTCTCCGGAGGCCCATCTCTGCTTTTAACCTTACCCCTGGTTTGGGGCCCAAACCGGGGATTTTTACCTTAAACTCGTGAGTTCGCACGGGTTTTCCATCTTAAAAACTTGAAGTTTGTCATAAACAAACTTTGCATTTATGTTTGTCGTTCTGGCGCGAAATTGTCGTGTGCAAGGCACACTGGCGATTTCGCGCCAGGGTTCTCTCTCACTCTCCCTCTCACCCTCGCCCCCCTATCCCTCGTCCTCGCTCACTCGCTTGTGAAGAGGGTGAGTGAGGGTGAGGATACGAGGCCATGAGGCCTCACCCTCGAGGCCCTTGCGGCCCCTCGGCTGCCGATCAGATTGAGGCCGTGATCAGCGGTTGGCGGCTGGCCGGTTGGCGGCCAGTCCGTCATTTGGCCGGCCGCCGATCGTCCAGTCGGCCGGCAGCTAGCTGGCAGGCGGCCATCGAAGTGCTGGCCGTCGGCCAGCCCTTGCTGACGCGAGGGATGGTGCACAACCACCCCTCGCTTCAGCGAGGAGTGAGGGCCGAACCGGCCCTCCCGCTACATTCCTCCCCACTTATTATTAACCGTCTTGGTTTATGAACAACAAGCATGATTGTCAGATGGTGATTCATCAACATTGTGAAAGAAAATTAATAATTTCAATCACCAGCTAAACATGAACACGTGTCTGGCACTTAGACCTAAGCTGCAGCTTGTCGGTCGGCACGGCTAGCGGCCGTGCAACAACCATGTTGGACGTCCCCAACCTCCTATTATTGTATTTCATGAATGCCACCCTACGGGAATGTTGTTCAATTTTTCCGCATTTAGGTAGTGCCCCCTGACACGTGTTGATCTATGCGAGCTACCAGCTTGCTCCAATACTTGTTGACAACCCCCATGGATAACAGAGATTCGAGCTCCTTTGAGCTGTGTTCAGGTCCACACCCGGCCCAATGAACAAGGTATTACCTAACAACCCGTGATCGGAGTGTATGTTCTCGCTACTGAAGTAGACAAAGAACCTCGTATTGGCCACCGGTAGCAAGGAATACCGATGGTGGCTGAATGGTTCCCTCTACCGTATATGGAGCCAACAGACTCTCATGAAACACGTCATGTATTTTCATACTCAACGGAAGCAGCAATCGGTATGCCACTAGCCCGATGTGTATAACAATGGAAAATGGCCCAATCCACTTCGGCAGAAGTTTTTACGTCCATGGCAACTTCAGCCGGAGATTCTTAGCGCTAAGCAACACTTTGTCACAATGTCAAACAAGACCTCATGGCGACTTTTGTCATCATATGCCTTTTGTCATTGTTGAGTAGCTTAAAGGTGACCCTTTGCCTCCTGTAACAAGGAGTCTATGCACTTGGTAAAGGCATGAGCAGAAGGAAGCTCTCCTCCTTTACTTCCACTCTTCACCAATGAAGAGGGAACCACTAGATTCCGTCCACTATTCAACACAAACAGTGTGAACTGTGTAGACTTATTCATTAAGTTATTCATCGCAAAATCTGTCGGTGTTAGGAATTCATCCCAGTCATTTATGGCAGGGTCCATGTACATGGAAAGCATTTGTTCCAGAGTGGGATTCATGCGCTCTGTTTGTCCGTTAGTTTGAGGGTGAAACGTTGTCGACATTTGTGACTCGCTTCCGAAGTACTCGTGTATCTTTTGCCATAACTTACTAGTAAATTTTTTATCTCGATCAAAGATAATGCACAACGGCAAACCGTGGTATCGTACTAGAACTCATATTCGCGCAATCTTTAGATTGCAATATTGTGCTTCTCATATTCACCAATTTCTGGGTATTTTTTAAGTTTTTGTTGTGGTCGCCTCAAAGGGACATGCAGGTGTTTCATGCTTCTCATATTCGCCCATCATGCTACCCGTCTAGCTCAAAACTGTCTCTTCGACTCCAATGCCATGGTCTCAATCGCCTTGAAGTTCGGTGTTCGGAACTTTGAGTGCAAAAGTCGGTCCACCGTCGGATCGCCAGAGCTTGAGGACGTCATCACACCTCAGACACGTACGCGACATTCCGTCGTTGTTTTTTCTGTCACAGATCTACGGAGGCTCTCTTAGGTCTCGTGTTATGAGTTGAAATGTTGACCGACCTTGGACACGATTTTTGAAAGCTGAAAATGATAACACCAAGGGCAAAAAGGTCGACCTGTTTGAATAATTTCATGAGTGATTCGCCCATAGGGTTCATAATTATTTAAGTGCCACATGGACGAAAGTGAAAAAATATTTGGCACGAATATGAGTTTCAGTACGGTTCTTTACGACACCCTAAAATAAGAGACAAGCGGTCTCCTCTCTATTCACATCAAGGATTGTAGGAATGAAATGTGCCATCTTCGTCAGAAGATCCACAACCACTAGTATTGCATCGTGGCCACCGGCCATGTCCGGAAGACCAGTAATGAAGTCCATGCTGATGCACTCCCATGGAGACCCAGGAATGGGAAGCTGTTGGAGGAGTCCACCACGCTTCTTGTTACTAGCCTTATTCCGAAGACAGGGATTGCATGTCATGCAATACTTACGGACATCTACACTCCATCCTGACCACCAATATTGGTCTCAGAGTGCATGTCCGATCTTTCGAGGTCCCACGTGACCTGTGACCGGCAGGTCATGGAATTGGGAGATAATAATTCGCTCAAAGGCATCCCGAGTCTGGCACAACAACTTGTTCTCCGTGCCAAAAGATTCCTGCGGCCTCCACAAATCCATACTTGTCTCAATTCCGAGAGTCTTGAAACCAAGGATCCACACAATATCCCATTCAAATTTTATTGAAAAAACTATTGTGGATCATCTCTTGAGGTGGTTGCCGTAGAGGTGTAGGGGACTCTGGTGTTTGCACTGTTGGCCTCACAATGGCCATAAAGCACCCATCGACCTCGATGGTTACTTTAATTTCCACATGCTGTCGGCTTAGTGGATCAGCCACATTGACTCTTCTTCGTTAATATTCTCATGTGAACGAGAATTGACTCAGGTATTCGTTCCAATGCGCCTTTCATCTTGACAGGTTCGGTTGCGTTTGGAAAAACACCAATGGGTTATTATCGGTCACGACTGTCACATCCCCTTCAGTACCCTCCAGGTAGCAACGCCACATCTTGAAAGCATGTACTACCGTAAGGAGCTCTTGATCCCCAATCGTGTATTGTGTTTTCGCGGGGATGAGCTTCTGGCTCTCATACACAACTTGGTGACATTTCTGCATGAGGATAGCTCCAAATCCTACTATTGGCGCATCACATTGAACCTCCCACGGTTGCGATGGATCTGGGAGAGCTAGGACAGGTACTGTGGATAGAAGCTCTTTGACTTTGAAAAAGGCGTTCTTGTAATCAGATATCCATTCCCAACACACGTCCTTTTGCGTGAGCCTGGTTAGAGGTGCTACCAGGGTTGAATACCCTTCCATAAAGCGGCGAAAGTAGTTTACAAGGCCGAGGAAAGACCGAACCTGTCCAACATTTTCTGGGCGTGGCCATTCCACCACGGCTTGGACATTTTGTAGGTCGACACGGATGCCGTCCCTGCCGACGACGTGTCCAAGGTATTGGAGCTCATCTTGTGCAAAATTGCACTTGCTCACTTTCACATAGAACTTCTATTCCCGAGGGATTACGAGGACTTTGCGCAGATGTTCTATGTGCTCTTCTATGGATTTGGAGAAAACCATGATATCCTCCAGGTAGACCAAGACAAACTGACCGAGTTGCTTGGAAAATATTTGGTTCATTTCTCCTTGGAAGGTTGCCGGGACATTTGTAAGTCCGAAGCATAACACTTGGAACTAATAGTGTCCTATCCGCATTTGAAGTGTGGTTTTGGACACATCATCTTCCGTGATGCGGATTTTATGGTATCCTTGAGACAAATTCAAGGATGAAAATACTTTTTCTCCTTGGAGTTGGTCAAAAAGGTCCTCAATCCATGGTAAAGGGAATTGATTCTTCAGTGGCATCTTGTTCAACACACGATAGTCCACGCACGTGCGTAAACCACCATCATTTTTATTCACAGAAAGGATCGGCACACCGTATGGTGAGCTACTTGGATCAATCCACCCTTTTGCAAGGAACTCTTTGGTTTTGCGTTCGGCCTCTCACTTTTCCGCTGGACTAAGGCGATACATGGGTTTGAATGGAGGAATCGCCTGCGGTTGCAGTGGAATCGTGTGGTCCATATGCCATTCTGGCGAAAGCTCAGCAGGTGGGTCTTGGAATACATCCGACAACTCCACCAATAGAGATTTAATCTATTGTGGCGTGTCTTCCTTCATTTTGTACTCCACTTCCTGCAACTGGCCAAGAAGAATGAACAACCTTGTCGAATACATCTCTTGACCTACATCGCAGACAAGTTGGCATGGACTTTGAGTCGGGTCGGTGAAAATTCCGTACTCGGAATCAACGTAAAGCGATGTTGTCCTTTTTGGAGGATCAAATGCTTTGATTCAAATCACATTAGAGCCTTGTTTTCACTGAGCCATGGATCGCCTAGCACCACATCAAATGAGTCAAGAAGGTTGAGTACCTTGAATGTGACACTCTGTGTATACCTTTGAATACAAATTTTTACTGTACAGGTACCAATCACGGGTACCGTACGGTCGTCACCGACAACTATGCCATTCGATGGCTCGTAATTCAGGCCAACCTGTTGGGTAAATCCAAGACTGACAAAGGAGTCATCTCCTCTAGTGTCAGCAAGTACATTCACGGGAGAACCAACTAGGTGTCCTTTGAACTGCATCGTCATGTTACTTCCAGTCTTCCGAGTGAACAGGCTTGACGATGGCAAGCCGAGTTTATGATAAAAATATAATCGGTATGGCGGGCACCACAACTCCCATGATTCACCCACTTGAGTCCACATCTGTGTGAAATGTGTAAATATGGCTAGCACCTTAAAGTCTTTTAATCTGACTAGGTTGAAATCGTCGACTAAGGGTACCGCAAACGTGATTGAGCTCAGTGCTTTTAGGACATTTACTTCAATCACTGCATTCGATAGTTCATGCGTAGTAGTTAGTGTCGCCACCACTAAGTAGGTTCATTCATGCATCTCGTCCGGTGATGCAAGATTTATTGGAAACTTTCGATCAGCAAGTGTAGAATGAGGTTCAATAAGAGGAGAGAAAACAAGAAAGAAAATTGAACTTGTCAAAAACTCAATTTTTTGAACATCCTCTGAAAATATAAACCTACAATTGTGATCCAGTTTTACCCCTGAGTGGTCCCCACTAATGTCACTCAGGGGTAGGGAAAACCTGCACCACGGCCTTGCCCGTTTCCACAGTCCAGTCCATTGCCGTGACCGCGGCCTTGTCCATGGCCTTGTCCGTAGCCTCCTGTTGCAATATCCCCACGAGGTGTTGCCGCTACGGCTAACGCCGCAGCCTCTTGTTCACCACCAGCAGCCTCAGGACACTCAGTCCTGAAATAGCCCGACTCCATGCAGTTGTGGCAGATTCCGTAACAGAATGCTGTGTTGCGACGCTCACGCGCCGCATGTAGCTCGTCATTGTAGTAGTTGCGCTTGTGGTTTGGGCTCTTGTGCCCACCAGTCTTCTTGACTGGAGGGTTTCTAGGTTGCTTGTCCTTGGCCCCGCCTTGCTGCCCGGCTACTCCTCCAGCCCCCGTAGAGTCCATGCGCATGTCGTGGCCTTACTATCTACGTGCGTTCGGCCATGCGTCCAAGTAGTGCTTCGGGTCCGCCGAATACACTTCACTCATGTAGTCTCGCAACGCCCTCCAGCTTGTCCACACCTGGCCGGTTGCCGTTGTGGTGGTCTTGTCCTTCAGCTTCTCACTGGCAAGACCTCCACGCAAGTACTCTAGCAGCATGCATTCCGGGTGCTTGGTCTCAAGGTTTGAGTCCCATTGCCCTCGGTGAAGCTTTCGACTTCCTCCATGAGTGTGGTGAACTCGCTCAAGTAGGCTTCGAGAAAGCTACCCAGTTGCCTGAAGTCCTTGATCTTGTGGAAGGCACGCTGCACCTCCTCACGCTAGGTGCACTTCTTATGCATGATTGCACAGAAGGATTCCCACGGCATGGAATGCCACTCGAGGTTCGGTTGTTGCGCACCCAACTCCTTGACCACGTATTTGAAGAGCTTATCTTCAAGCCGCATCGTGACAAGATTGGCCCATTGACTGAGTGGAGCCTTGTGAACATGTAGAATATGCTCCATGCGATTAAGCTAGTCGGTTGGCTTCACACCCTTCCGAAATATCTCCACAATGTGGAGAAAAGACGTGTCCATGACCGGTCCCAAAGTCGTTGAGGTGGGCAAGTCGTCGCTGCCATCGGCAGTGGCATCAGCACCTGTAGTGTGCTGCACTTGTTGGTGCATCTGCACCTGGATGACGCTCTGCAATGCCTTGTCAAGGTCGTCGAATCAAGAGCTTGCATCATGGGCCGCCAGGCGTTGTAGCTGGTGATCACAGTCAAGGTTTGTGGTGTTCTGCCCGACGTGGGCTAGCAGGATGGAAAATGCAAATTTTAGCTCTAATTTTGTCAGAGCATCGACGAAAGCCTCCAAGGCCTCGCATTGTCCGTGCACCTTTACCCATTGAAGGAGGGTACGGTTTGCGTACATGCCTCCAAGGAGTCCCAACTTCCGAAAGAGGTTGTTGTTAGCGAAGACACTCGAGTGGACGTTGGTGTGTCCCATTGTGGCCACATCGTAGGAAGGGAGATCCGCCCCCACTCCTCTAGGTGGTGTCGCACCTCCACCAGCGGTGGTGATCTTGAGTCGACCCATCGCCTCGGCGGCCAACTTTGCAAGCCTTCAACGGTCATTGTGAATTTCCATCAGGACGACATCGTCCGGCTCATTTTTGTAGGAACTTCCTGTGTGGTTGCTTGTAGTGCCTTTGCTACTCTCAGCAGCCTTTCTGTTGTTGGCAGCTTCTAGCGATGCGGCGAGCACCTTGCCCTTCTCAAGCGATTGGCTCAATTTCACCGCACGACGATGGCGATGATCACGATTTTTGTCGCCTTCACCATCGTCGGCATCATGCTCTTCATCGGAGTTCCCACCCGGGTGATCCTCGTCCAGCGTGCCGTCTATTGTGTGAGGATCACCCACGTGCACGTCGTCGTTCTCGTTGAGTACTTTTCCGGCCTCCGCATGCTTCTTGGTGTCGCCGAAGTTGGTGCCGGTTGCCTTTGGAGGTATAGTTGTCTTTGGTTCGGCAACCGTGCTCGCGGCGGTGGCTCCCAAAATTTGGAGTTCGCCGAGGGCATGTGGTGAGGCTGTCACCACCTTATCCTTGTTGGTCTTGGATGGTCCAGCACTTGCCATCTCATCGCCCGTTCAACTAGCACAAGAAGACCATTGTACGGATCACCCCACAACTTTGAGGAGGAATTGCCTCCCGACATCTCCTTTCTCTCACGATCGGTGAGGGAATTAGAGATTAAATTTCTGTTTTCCTAGACCACCACGGTCAGCACAAGGGCGTGAACTTTGAAACTAGTTGTCCTAAGCCATGAGTCATGATAAATGGTAGTGACTAGAATCTAGGAAAACAAATTAGTACAATACAAGGGAATGACAAGGAATGTGAGTGCCGCTCACAAAATACGAGAAAAGAGTGAAAAGAGGAATTCTAACAATACCTAGCAAGTCCTTCACTCTTTCTTCTAACTTATTGTCTTCCTCTTGTCTTCTTGTCTTCCTTGGCCTTCTCTTCACGCTCCTTGATGCCTCTCGCATTCTTGGACAGTGTTTCCCTCGAGCCGATAGCCTTGGAGAGCCATCAAAAACCTTCTAGGTGACACTCTCCTTCTTTTTAGGATGTTCTCAGGCCGCGAGAGTCCCTAATCTTGGAAAAGTACGTTGTTCTTGTTTTTGGATGAGGGAGGAAGGAAGGAGTGTTGAAAAGAGGAGAGACGTTGGTGGATTGGAGGTGGGCACTCCCCACCCCGTCCCACAAAAATTCAACAAGCCCCTTAGAGGTAAGAGGAATCCCAAGGAACTGAGGATGGTGAACAAGAGCTCCTCAAGAGCATTCTAATATACTTTATTGTGTTTCAAATTGTGAGGTGTAGATGCCGTAGTCCCTTTTGGTATTTTTTCTACTACTTGTAGCTGTCGTCGATGTTTTATGTTTTATGTAGCCACCGTTTCCATTGAATCCATAGTCGCGGGGGATGTCTGGCTCAGATATCACTATAACGGGTAGGAACCTTCAGCTCCTATTCTGAATTTGTCGTCGGAGTTCGTAGAATGGCGTTCTCAGTCTGCGTCAGGGTTTTACCCCATTCGCAGGACTGAGGGGCAATCGTCATCAACGACCCAGAGCATGGAGACCCAAATATTACGAGTCTCCGGAGGCCCATTTCCGTTTTTTAGCCTTATCCCTAGTATTGGGACCCAAACTGGGGGTTTTTACCTCAAACTCATGAGTTTATACGAGTGATCTGTCATAAAAACTCAAAGTTTGTCATAAACGTATTTTGAGTTTATGTTTGTCATTTTGGAGCAAAATCGTCCCGTGCGAGGCACCCTGGCAATTTTGCACCAGGGTTCTCTCTCGCTCTCCCCCTCACCCTCGCTCCCCGCACGACTCATCTTCGCTCACTCACTTGCGAGGAGGGTGAGGGCACGAGGCCATGAGGCCTCGCCCTCGAGGCCCTTGCGGCCCCTCAGCCACCGATCGGGTTTAGACCGCGATCGGCGGTTGGCGGCTGGCCGGCTGGCGGCTGGCCCGTCACTTGGCTGGCCGCCGGCCGTCCAGTCGGCCGGCAGCCAGTTGGCCGGCTGCCAGAGAAGTGCTGGCCGTCGACCAGCCCTCGCTGACGCGAGGGGTGGTGCGCAACCACCCCTCGCTTCAGCAAGGAGTGAGGGTCGAGCCGGCCCTCCCACTACATGTGATGAAACACCAAAAATTAGATTGGAATACTGCAGGGCATTTTATCCCTTCAATCCATTCTATGAGGGGGTAAGGAACGCCCTACCCAAAGCTTGAAAATAAGGACTCCCAAGCTTAGCGCTGTAAAAAAAACAGACTTCCCACTCCCTTCACCATGCGGCGGTATGCGTTGCTGATCAAGCGAATGAAGGTGGGGTATATTAATCCCCCTTGCCATTCTTGCTCCCATGCGAGAATCGGGATCAAGCAATGACCTATTTGTTTTTCTCCGACACATAAACCACCTCATTTGATTTAGGGTTTTCTATGTTTTACGCAAAACATAAAATTTTCTGTTTCTACCCATGTGACATATAAATTCCTGGAAGATCCAACGAGGGAGTGACCATATATCCACAGAATTCCCGACATCTATCGGGGTATCCACGTTTTACACATTAACCGCACCATATCCAAATGTCAGAACTTGAATGATGCAGTGTTGACCTGATCGGACATTAAGTACGTTACACCCGTGTCATTTTATGTATCAATTTCATATCCAATATACTCTCACTTAATATTGCTATATCCAGTTCCGGAGCATTGGCAAGTCGGCCGATAGTGAATGCTGTCCACTCGCACAAACGGGCACTGTGTCCGATAACTGTTCATCGACGTCTTGGCCTGAGAGATTGGCTTTCTATTGTTTTCCGACCGAAAATGTCCTGAACGTAGCCTACAAGTCGATTGGACGTCATCGACGCCGAAACCTAGTGACAGCAAATGCAATGTGCGGTCCACTCATGATGACATGTTGTCATGGACACTGTGTTTGTTCTTGGCGGATTTGAACTCACGCTATTTTTCTGGGCATCAGAGCCCGACAGTTGGTGCTTTGAGAATAAAAAACAAGTAGAAAAAATTTTATCATATCCAGTTACCTCTGTTGACATCATTAAGGTGTCCTTCATAATCAAATTGTCATTTTCCCTTCAGGTGAAAAACTGTTAATATTCAAGTGGATTGAAAATTTTATAAATATTCTTCATGTATAAGGTTAAGGTTCGGTTGTACATAATTTTGTTGCCGTATGGACGGCAACAATGTGGAAAGCAACATTGTCCATAATTCGACAACAAGTTCAAAATAATGCATTTGCACAAATATCCTCATGGACGTCCACTGACAATCCCCTCCCTTACCGGAGGAGGTAGAAAATACAACCAACTAATGATGTCGCAAACAGGGTACAACTGCCCTGGCTGGCAGCAGTCTTGGGCATAGACATCGTCCACGTCTCCAGCACAATCTGCGTAGTCCATGTTGTTGTCAATATCGTAAAACATGTCATCTTCCTCCTCTCCGTCTCCCTTCGTAACACTTGAACCAGCCGAACAGTCTTCTTGGACTGGACATGTGTAGCAATACACTTTGGTCACTTGGATACGACTACCAACAGGCCATAGCTTGAAGAAGACATATGTAGTACACACTCCAACCAGGAAGGAGAGAAGAATCGGCTTTCCAACTTTTCAGTTTGAGCGTTCCATTATAATGATGCTCAGCGTTGTACACAAGTATTGAACACCCTTGTATATGTGAAAGGATGATGGTGTAATGAGGTTCAACAATGATATCCACTACTTTCTTTTATACACAGATGGCTTGTGCAATGGATACAACAGTAATTGATTCTGTACATCTTTACATCATGTACCCAAAACACATGGATATGCGAAAAAAATTCTTCAACACAATTCAAACACATGTCCATGACCCAACAAGCTTCTGCACACTCCAACACACTACTATGGTGCACCACTGCTCTTGGGGCTTCCCCCTGTCTCGGGCCACGTGATGTCTGACCCGTCCCTCCATGCATCCTTCAACTCTGAAACCTTCAGGCACATATGAAGTAGGTTGCCAGTAAACTGACGTTGTGGTTCCCTCTTATAGGCACTCTTACCAGCAAACATAAGACAAACATGAACATGAATGACCTTTAGTGAACTGGAACACACACATGAAGATGGACGTCATGCTTCTAATGAATTCAGGAGAGTACATGACATCTTACATGAATGTGTCGTCGTCCACCTCGTCGAGCTCGTCGTCCCATACATCTTCAACCCGGCATGCTTCCTTTATGGCTAGTGCCTATTGGTACATATCCTCACGACGTTCCCACTCATGCTGCTGTCTCAAGTCCTCGTACCTGTCCTTGTCCCCTTCTTTGTCCACAGAGTCTTCCAAGATGTACCTCTTGGGGTCGTACACTTCTTCTTCACCAGAGTTATACGTTGTGTCATTCTTTGAATCGTACAGTGGTCCTGGTCCTGCACCTGCAGCTGCTGTTGCAGGATCTGCTACAACAGTAACTATAGTTGCGGGTCCACCAGAACCAGTTGTTGCACTTGTAGATGAAGTGTTGAAGCCCCCAGCAATTGCTCCCAACACTGCAGATGCGACGATAGCAACCCTTCGCGCTTTTGCCCGTGCCGCTGTCCACCCTGTTCTGATGGGATCAGCCCCCTCTTCCTCTGCTCCACCTGTCGAACCGGTCCCCATGTCAGCTCGTCCTCCTGCTCTCACTACTGCCCATCCTCCACTTGTACGCACGGCAGGATAGCGTCCGGCTGCTGTCTCTGCTTGAATGGCGGCTTCGGTGCGCTCAAGTCGATGCAACAACGCGTTGGCCACAACTGCTGCTGCACCACCGACAATCGGAGGGTTGGAGCACTTTGTCTTTGTGTGCCCACGGACACCACACTGCGGGAAAATGCCATTTTTCTTCCTGCAATCCTCCCGCTCCCACCTTGCACTATTGGGACGGCCTGGTCCACGCTACGGCCCCGGCTGCCGCCACAGCTTGTCTTCACGAGGTTTGAGGTGGATGGGATTGACGCCGGGCATGGGGTGGTTGAACGTTCGGCGGTACGCCAAGCGGGTGTGATGCACGTCCACCAAGGACTCTGGATTTTCACTCCTGCCAATCATGAACGCACAAGCATGGACACAAGGCTTCCCCCACTCCTTGCACCCACCGTACGTGCAATTCCTCTCTTGCACGTTCACTCGTCGCTGACGGTTGTTGGGCCCAGTGACTGTGGCCGAGTGCGAGCCCTCCTCTTCCACCTCGTAATCTGTGCTGATGACGGATACGTGGAGCATGTGCTTCTCAAGTGTTGGTGCAAAGTGGCCCTTCACCTGCTTGCTTAGCTTGCGGTGATCTGCAAGTAGCCGCTGCACACACGTATACAGAGCCACGAAACATTAGAACGGAAATAGTTCGTAGACCTCCACAATTTGTCTGTTCAAGGACTCTGCGGCGTAGGAGGTAGTGTTCCCGCCACGGCCAACGGGATAGTACATTTTGCTACAGTGCTCCCTTGGGATGCCGCCCTCCCCGTACGCCCCCAACAGCATGACAGCTACGCGTGGAGGAACCCGGCGAAGCTGCTCCTCGCACCTCTGCCACTCAGCCTCCGTCAGGGCATGTGCCAACTTCTAGAGCCAGTAGCCCGCCCGCTTACCATGTTTCTACCACACGTTTTCCTCAGGTGGTAGGCATAGTAGCTGTGCTGGGCTCCAGACAGCTTCTCCGCCACAGCTTTCAGTAACCCCTTATCACGGTCGGTGATGACCATGGTACCCTCCTGCACAGCCGTCGGATATGCCAAGGACAAGTGGAAGCAGAACCAGGTGCAATTGTCTTCATTCTCACCGCTCACCATGGCCCAAGCCATGGGCACCGCGCTGTCGTTGGCATCGAAGAATTGGCAAATCAACAGAACATGCTTATGGCCATCTTTCAGGCTCGTGCCATCCATGGTCACCTGTGACATTGTTGAAACCTTAGGATGGTGGCGGCGGGGGCAATAAACGCACATTTGAAAACTTTGTCTTCAGTCGCTTCGGCAACAACATGGGTGTTGGGATCCACATGCATGAGCTGCAAGTAGATAGATAGAGTGGGACACTTAGTATTGCTACCCCAAGCAAGGTACAACAAAGCAAGTTGAGCAAGGAAGCAAGGCACACTCACATCCTCGCAATAAATTGGAAACAAAGACCAGGCCTTGTCCTTCAAGCCCATAATCCGCTCTTGTGTCTTTGACCTTGCGCGGTACAGGGTGTTCTTGTCAACCCCCTTGCCAGTGCTCTTTTTGACCACGGCCTCAAGGGTCTTGACGTTGGCCGTGGGGTTGCACTTCAGTGTGGACGCGATCTGCCAACTAACCAAGCGCATCGTTTTTGCAGGATCACCACGTCCCATACCAGGAACGCAATGGTGGCCGTCAACAAACTGGCCGACTACAACGTTGCCATGTCTTGCCTTCACATGCGCCTTCAAAATCCACGAACATTTTTTCTCCTTCTACTGTCCACAACGTGCCTCAGAACGATTCTTCTCACTCCGAAGCCACCGCACGGTCATTTGGTTCACTATGGAGTAATCGTCAATTGTGGCCCTTGCCTCCTCCATCGTGGGAAATTCCATGCCGGGCGGGAATTTGTCTGTTGTCTTGCGCCTTTTTGGGGCCGAGTTGTCTGGTTTGTCATCCAAGGACACTGCACCATCATAATAAAAGAATTGCAAGTTGAAGTACAAACATGGAACCACACAGCATGCATGATGAAGTACAGCAGCACCCGCCATGAATTACCATGGCGATGGACCCGACAACTGAGACGTAGACTGCTGTTTGCAAGTTGTTCAGGCAATATAATGTGGACAGTGGATTGTTGTTCTCGATCCAAGTCCTCGTCATAAAGTTGGACCTGGGGTGGGGAAACTGGACCTGGCTGGTCGTGCGACGTCGACGAGGTACCATATGATTGAGTGACAGGAGGTGGGCCATGGGACCTACGTCTACGGCTGGATTTCCAGCTAAGTTGTGCCGCCATCTTAAGACAAAATGGATATCGCGTTTGGAAATTGAGCAATAAATAAACGACATGTCCATTCTCAACAGGTGCGGAAGCGTCCCCAAAAGTTGCCGTCACTCTAGCCACAACACGACTGGCTGATGTCGCAAACAGGAATCGAACAGCAGTCAACACAGGTTGAGATCTAACGAGGACAACATGATACACACAACGGTTGCGTCGCACACACCAATAAACAACGTGACTACAAAGTTGTGCATGTGGCACAAGGCACTTCCCTCGTCGGTGCGTCGCAATCTACGCGGGTTTGACGGTAATTTCATCGAAGAAAAGGATACATCGAGCACATGCAGTTTGATGTGCCGATGTCAACCGTGACCTTGGGCGAAGCCAGGATTGGTCGCAATGTGTCGTAACTGCCAGTGAGGACCGTGCCAGACTGGCACGAGATAATACGTCAATTCCAGAATATAAGGTTGTGTTTGCAAAAGGGGGAAACTAAATACAGAAGGTTGTACACTCGTGGAAGGGCCAGGCTATTCCGAAAAAGTAATACCCTCGCCTTTCAATTCGGGAAACCAGGGAAACATAGAACAAAAGTTTATACTTTGGTGTTGGTTTGTGTGGCTTCCACCCGTCACGACTGACGCTGATGCATTATCCATATACCCACGTTGGTGGTATATGGTAGAGGAGGGCGTGACGACACGACGGGCCTCCGAAATGTACCGAGACTTCTCCAACAACTACGACAGCGCTGGCGAGACGCGGTCGATGCGTTCCGGTAGCCCTGTGGGCTTGTCGGGATCTAGGAGAGTTTTTTTTTGTCATGGATGCAGTTGCACCGGCTCCATCGTCTTCAGCAGCAGAGATGCAGATAGAGCTATACTCGCGAGTGCTACAGTCTACATGTGCAACATCTAGTGAGGTAGAGTTTATGCTACACGAGGCAGATGTGGGCCACCTCCACATGTCTGAGGCAGATTACGCCGACCTGCAAGTGCTTGTAGTGATGCTGCAGCGGGAGATGATGGCAGCGCGTGAGAAATTCTCAGAGGAGGAGAGCATCACTACTATCGGCACGAGCCTTCCACCACCAGCATCTGGCACACCCATACTTGGGGAGGATCTTGTAGCAGCTCTGACTATGACATTTGACAGAGACACTACCATAGGAGAGCGGAGCGTGCCTTCAGTTTCCTCCATCGTCGCTTCTATCGACTCCGTCATAGCTCCTCCTTGTGCAGCTTCCATCACGCACCTTCATCAACCCGACTCATCTGCTCCATTGTCACCTTCGTCCATGAGTGGTGATGCGGTTCGTCGCTCCAGCCCTCTTCTTCTGGCCGTACACTTCTGTGCCTCAGGGTGCTCTATCCCGCCTCCTAGGCTAGCTCTGCCCCTTCATCCACGCTCGCGTGCTGCTTATCCATTCCCTTTCCTCTCTCGTGCACAAATATATTGCGCTAGAGCGGACAGAGGAGACATTGTGAGCTGGGACCCTTGGCAGTCACGCGAAGATTGGTACACTACAGGTGATGGAGTTGCGACGTGAGGAGTCGTAGCCCGAGACACCACTTTGTCTGTGAGGGAGGGAGCCGACTCGTACATGACAGGGGGAGCTATCTCTATATGATGCAGAGACCACATGATTCATTGCCCAGGTTCTGTTCAGCTACGGCATCAGCATCTCCGTCGAGGACATCGCCACTAGGTGCATCTACCCAAGGGGAGTGTTGTGTGGACCTCGCCCTGACGCGACGTTATGGGAGATGTATGGCGAGGGGTCCATACTTTGCTATGAGCATACTACAGCCGCACTCTATTGGTCGAGACCCGGATACTTGGTCCGTTGTACCAGTGTCACGAGGAGACCATGGGGTCCTATGTCTTGGTGTGTGGCCATACTACGTGTGGCATGTGCATGCCAGTTGGTTTTCTCATAGTGGTCAAGACCCGGACACGTGGTGAGGTACACCTGTGTTACGAGGCGACCCTGTATGATCATATGTGTTGATTGATGATGCTATTGTGGTCGGCACACAAACACCTGTTGGATTGCTTGTAGTGGTCGAGACCCGGGCACTTGTACCGCCAGTGTCACAAGGAGACCATTGTGTCGTCTGACATGTGTATGTTGTGCATTACATTGCTATGTGTGAGTGCATCACTCCTATCATACTCGAGACCCAAACACTTGGTGGGATGTGCCAGTGTCTAGGGAGACCTTAGATGGGTAGCAGATGAGTGTGTGTCTGGTTGACAGGTGCAGATTGTGGTTTGGCCTACATTGTTGTTCCATGCTATGTTCATTTGTTCTCGTGTGGACAGGTATGTCAGCCAGGGGGAGTGTTGGTTTGTGTGGCTTCCACCCGTCACGACTGACATTGATGCATTATCCATATACCCACGGTTGTGGTATATGATAGAGGAGGGCGTGATGACACGACGGGCCTCCGAACTGTACCGAGACTTCTCCAGCACCTACGAAAGCGGCGGCGAGACGCGGTTGATGCGTTCCGGCAGCCTTGTGGGCTTGTCGGGAGCTAGGAGAGTTTTCTCGGTGGGTTGAGACCCGCGTGAAGGATAGCTTCCTAGCACTACTGTTGCTGGCGTGGCAGCACAAGCTGGCCAGCTAACTCACTAGCACACACAGGTGGAGGTGAGAACAGCAGGGGGTTTGCTAGGGACACAGACAAAGTGTCATAAGCTGCAAATACTGAATTGTGCAGAGAGGTAACAACTGAGGTCTAGACAAACTAAATAGTGTCTCTGACCTAGTGGGTGCACACACACGCGGCGCACAAGGGCGTACATTTTCTAGCAGGAAAAAATAGTGGGCAAAAAACAGTTTTGGACATAACTTCATGCGGACACGTCAGAATGACGAGCCATCTAAACCAGAACGGCCGCACCGACGAGAGCTACGTCCTGATAGGCTGCACGCCTATGTGCTGTCCCACGGTGTGATTCTAAATACGAATAAGGTCTTCTGGGTGCCCGTCTGGCCGCCGGTCTTCCACCACTGTAGCCATGTCAGGGATCTGCACATGAATGGACATGAGCCGAGGGGTCACCGTAAGCCGTGTATGACACACACAATAACACTCCCCCATGACCGGAGGGCGATACACGTCCATGCACATGCAGACACTAACGATGTACAAAGCAAGCAACACACAGACGCTGCAGGCAGCAAGCACAACACACGCAAGGTGGCACACGAGGAGTCAAACTGCAACAGGAATGGGGCAGAGTCCCATGGAACAAGTGGCCGCATGAAACTTCGAACGACCCAGAGCCTTGGTCAGAAAATCCGCGCACTGCTTGTCAGTGCCCACGTGGATGACTCGGATCTCACCACGGTAAACCAGATCATGTACAAAGTGTTTCTCGAGATTGATGTGCTTTGTGCGTGCATGAAACACACCTGAGTTCTTGGCGATGGCCTCCGCACTCATGTTGTCACCTTGAAGGACCATGGGGGGAATGGACAAACGCAGTTCATCCAGCAGACAGACAAGCCAGACACACTCAGCTACACCGACGAGTAACATAATCTGCCTCCACAGTGCTATGTGCAATGCATCCCTGCTTCCCATTGTGCCAGGACACCGCAGTGCCGCCAATGCGAAAGATGTAGCCGATGCGGCTCTTGCCATCTGGACTCCATGCCCAATCACGATCAGTGTACCCATCGAGCACAACGGATACCTGCTCGCAAAAGTACAGGCCGAAGCGTGCGGTGGATAGGATGCAGCACACACACCGGACTATATCCTCCATTATTCGCTGGCGTGGAGCATTCAAGAATTGGGCGAGCGAGTTGACAGTGAAGGCAATGTCGGGCCGTGTCGTGGTGGCCAAGTACATGAGCGAGCCGATGACTCGCAGGTACAGGGTCACGTCGACTGGCTCCCCCAGGTCAGTTGGATCATCCACCTTCAGGGCAACCTGCCCTTCAGGGGTCATGGGCGTGGAGGCCGTGCGGACAGCAGTGAGGAGATAAGAAAAGCGCTCCTCCACGGCCTCTGCGTAGCGTACCTGATGGACGTAGAGTGTGCGGTAAGCACGGTCGCGCACGATCTCCATCCCTAGAAAGACAAAGGCCTCGCCAAGGTCTTTTATCTTGTAGGCCGAGGAGAGAACGGCCTTGGCAGCATTCACTGCTCCCAGGTCGGGTGAGGCGATCAGAAGATCGTCCACGTAGATGAGGACGGTAGTGAGTGGTGCTGGGGACTGTGAGAGGAACAGGGAAGGGTCAGAATCACTCTGAGCGTACCCAGCACGTCTCAGCGTACTATTGTTCTCCTGATTCCAACAGCGAGGTGACTGCTTCAGGCCATACAAGACCTTCCACAGCCGGTACATGCGACCGGTACCATCCTCAAAGCCGGGTGGCTGGACCATATAAATCTCCTCCTCAAGGTCCCCGTTCAGAAGCGCGTTGTTGAAATCCATCTGATGGAGCTCCCACTCGTGCTATGCCACCTGGCTGACTAGCGTGAGCATGGTCGTCATCGCCAACAGGGGCAAAGGTCTTGGTGTAGTCTACACCAGGGACCTGGGAGAAGCCTTTTGCAGTCAGGCGGGCTTTGTAGCGCTCACAGTGCTGTCAGGTTTGAGCTTCTTGCATAGGACCCACTTGGCCTTGATGGCCTTGCTGTTCTCTGGCAAGTCCACCAGCTGAAGGACGCCATTCTCTCGGATGGAATTGAGCTCAGCCTGGAAGGCAGTGTACTAGTGCTCAGCGTCGGGGGCTGACAAGGCCTCAGGCAGACTTGTGGGATCGGGAGACAACGGTGGTGCACTACGTGTGGCCAGGGCATACGCCACAGAGGGAGGGTCGACTGAGACCATGGACTCAGCGGCATCACGAGCCAGACCACGCTCATGAGCAAGTAGTGCCATGCCATTGGCACAGCCAAGGTGAACCTCTGTGAGGCTGCGAGCACTCAGGCCCAGGGCCTTTGTGCCAGGATCACCGCTCACAACGTTGCGCGTGGGGCGAGGGCAGAGGCGTCCGCCGGGTGCCCGTGTGTAGGGATCCGACGGGGCAGGAACAGTGCCGACTGACATGCCGGTGTGGACTGCACGGCAGGCACGTCACTAGAGGATGGCACGACTGCAGTGGGCGGGGATGGACCCACGGCAGACGCGGGCACGTTAGTGGCCGGAGGCGGGGACGGCTCTGAGCCAGACACGGACGCGGACGCAGGATTAGGAAGGACATCAGACGCGGACGCAAACTCAGGATCGGACATGGCCTCAGACACAGAGGCGGACTCGGATGCAGACTCGGACACAGGCGAGAGCGGAGATTCGGGGGCGGAGGAGCGATCCGCAAATGGGACGGGACTGGGAGTGCCGATGGGCACAGCCTTCAGGGACAGCCCCTGGGGTGTCGGCGACGGAGTGACCGCACTGGCCGGGGGCATTGTGCCACCCGGGACAGGAACCTCCCCCACATTATGGGGTCCGGCACACCTAGGGGCATGATCAGCACGAAGGTCGTGGATGCGAGCAAGGTCGCAGAAGGCGAGATGCTCGAAGAAGAGAGCATCACGAGACTCCACGATGCGGTGTCGCTCAGAGTCCCAGAACCGCCATGCCTTTGACAGAGGGGCCACACCGACGAAGGCGCAGATGCGGCCCCGCGGAGAGAGCTTGCTCCCCTGTTACTCTGGCGTGAACCAGACACAGGCAAGGGAGTCCCAGACACGGGCCAGGCGCAGATCCGCGCGACGCCCGTACCACAGCTCATAGGGCGTGCGGTGACCTGGGAGGGGGCCGTGTGGAATGCAGTTCCAGAAACAGGTCATGTACGCCATGCCCTCGAAGGCAAAGGCCTCAGGCATGGCGCTGTCGGCGCGCATAGCGCGGACCGCGTCCTCCATGGTGCGGTTCCAGCGCTCTGAGACACCGTTATGCTGGGGGTGGCGTGAGCGGAGAGGTTGTGGAAGACACCAAGCTCGGTGAAGGAGTAGGCCATGTCTCCGAGGTATTCGCCACCGCGGTGAGAGAAAAAGGTCTGAAGGCGGCGGTGGGACTGGCGTTCGACCATGACCACCCAAACGCGGACAGCGATGGCGGCGTCGCTCTTCTGACGTAGACTGTAGATCCAGCGCATGCACGTGAAGTTGTCAGTCAGCGTCAGGACGTAGCGACCGCGATCCTCCTGAAACTCGACAGGGAGCGGACCCATGAGGTTGGAGTGGACAAGCTCCAAGGGCCGACGAGCCCTGGAGGCAGACTCCGGATAGGTGCACCAGCGCACTTTACCTTCAGCACATGACATGCAGTTGGTCGTGGGTGGCACCTCGAAGGATGCCGCATCAAGACAGAGAGCAGGCTGAGTGTGGATAAGCCTGTCGACAGCCCCCAGGTGTACATGACAGAGGCATCGATGCATGAAACGCTGGTGCTCGGGGGACAGAGCGCCAGTGATGAAGACACAAGCAGTGGGAGAAGGAGGGAAGGGGCGGTCACTCACAGGGGACCCAGAGATGTGATAGAGATCATCGATGATCGTCCCACTGAGGACGGTCTCCTGGGTGTTGCATACAAAGATGCAAGCATTGGCAGCCGTGTGCATGACTCCCAGACCCATCTTGGTGCACGCAAGGACAAACAGCAGGCTGAGTTCGAGATCAGGGACAAAGAGGACGTCGGCGATGTATACGGGATCCGTGGGCCCGGTGAACTGCACAATCCCAACACCCTGGACAGGGACCTCATGGTCAGCTACAGTGCGGACAGAGCGAACAGCGCCAATGGGATGTAGGACGAGGAATGCATCACGACGACACGTCATGTGATGGGTGGCACCACAGTCAACGACCCAGGTGGCATCCGGGACACGCGTACAAGGGGCAACATGGCACTCGGCGACAGAGCAGGGCGCAGCAGCAGGGCGCTCGACGGGTGACATGGCAAGGCGACAAGCGGAGCGCACATGAGACGCATGTAGCCGGGACACATCATCAAGTCCATCACGCGCACACGACTGGACATGGGAACCACCACAGACATCATCACGCAACGACATAGATAGTCCACAGGCTGTAGGATCCCCCGGCTCAGTGAACTCACTCGCACCTCCTTGAGATGAGCGCAAGGCAAGAGGCTGGTGTAGCTCAGCGATCGTCATATCCCGGTCGGCGAACGCCTTGTCGCGAGGGTTAGCTGAGGACCCTCATGTGGCGGCAGGCTGCTCTGGGGCGGCTGCGGTAGTGGCGACCGAGCGGGCAGTCGCACCGGACGTCTGGCGCATGCGCACCTCGTACGCCTGTTGCAGTCCACGCGTGATCTTTGCCCAATCCAGTGGACGGCCCGTCAAGCGAGTGTAGTAGGGGTAGCGATGATCACCTCCGTAATCAAAGCACACGAGCCGGCGGCCCATCGCGCTCCCGGAGCCGCTGTTGCTGCCGCTACTGCTGCTGCTGCTGCTCCCGCCGCTGCTGCTACGGTCGATGCTACTCGTGTTGGTGCCGCTGCTGGTCCCACCGCTGGAGCTACCAGCGGACGATTTGCGACCCTTCTTCCCCTGAGCTGGTTCCACTGTCGCTATAGACGGTGGAGGAGGAGGACACGGCGGAAACTGTAGCTGAAGCGGTGCTACGGCGACTGCGGTTCACTGCGTCCATGCTGGCGACCTTCAGGAAGTGGAGGGTGGCCCAGCGCAGTAGGATCACATCGCTCCCCATGTCACGTAGCAGGGTCTGGTCAAAGTTGCTGAAGAGGCGCGCGTAGTTGGGATGGATGCCATAAAGGATGATCTGAAGGGTGGAGTACTATGCAGGGGCATCGTCTCCCAGCTCCTCGTACAGTTGGATCGCCCGGCGCCAGTAGTCAGTTGCGGACTCTTGAGTAGTCTGGTAGAGGGAGTTGAAGTCAGCGAGGCGCTGGGACGTCAGAGCCAAGGTGGCGCCCTCAAAAAGGGTGATGGCCAGTGCCCACGCCGCGCAAGGGTCAGCTCCCGAGCCAGTCAGTGGGTCGACAAGGAAACGACTGAAGTCCTTGGTGATGTCTGGGGCGGCCTTTATCAGGCCGGAGGCAGCGCGGACCGCCATCTGTGTCTGGGTGGGATCATACGCCTGGTAAGGGGTGAGGTAATAGGCGAGGACTCCCTCGCTCATGGCCCACATGCGAAAATGTGGCTCCCAGGACTTGTAGTCGTTACCAGTCTGAAAGACGGGCAGGTCTGACTCAAACCACTTGGGTGGCTTGACCGTCGGCACAGTGACGGCAGAAGCCATCGCGGGACCGGGCATAGAGGAGGCAACCCCCTTGCCCAGGCGTGCCCGCAGAGCCAGCTCCTAAAAGCTCAGAGGGCGGCGAGATGAGCTCAGGCCGGCGTCGGCGCTGGAGCTTGTGCCCTAGAGGATGGTATTTGCCTCACGTGCTATGCGGCACGCCTCCAGGCGGAGGAGGCGTGCTCGCAGCAGCTCCTCCTCACCTTCCTCGCTCGAGTCGGAGAGGGTCTCCACGACCTCAACAACATTGCCACCATGAGCGAGGTGGTCCTCTCTTGGGTCTGCAGACTGATGCTACTGCTGTTGCTGTTGTTGGGGCCGCTGCTACAGGGGCAGTAAGCCCTTGATCAGGTTCTGCACCTCAGCGACCTGCCTCGTCAAAGTATTGCGGCTCTCCGCCTGCAGGTCAACCAACGCACGCACCTGGCGCGCCAATGTCGTCGGACTGGGCGGCCGCTGTTGCTCCTGCGGCGGTTGCTACTGTTGTCGCTGCTGCCGCTGTTGTTGATGCGGCTGTGGCTGTTGCTGCGGCTGCTGCTGTTGCTGCTGCCACTGTGGTCACGATGGCGGCGGCCGGCGTTGGCCGCTGACGGAGCTGCCTTTTGCAGCTGCGTCGGTGGCAGCGCTGGTGGGGGTGAACTTCGGCATGATGGCCTTTTCCTCCTCCCCTCCATTTTTTTTGTTGTTGCGGAACACCTCGGCGGAGCACCTCACCGCGGAACACCTCCGCGGAATGCCTCACTACGGAATTTCTACAGACTGCCGCGGAACACTTCGGATTTGCCGCGGAACAACCACCGTGGTCGCGTCAATGCGGAACACGGCGGGGTGCCGCGAACTGCCGGGGTACCTCCGTCAGTGCGTTGTGCGACTACCGCAAAACTGCCACGACTGGCGACTGCGGAACTGCCGCGGTACTCCCACGGACTCGCGACCGCGGAGTACCGTGGAGCACCACTGGCGTGTTCAAGATCCACCGAGGAGCTGCCGCGGTGGAACACCGCAGATCCGCGAAACACCATGGATCTGCCGCGGCACCGTCAGCGCGGGATGACGCACTTCAGAACGCCGCGTAGGACTGCGGTAGATCCGCGGCACCGTCGGCGTGTTCCGTTGCGGCCGCGGAGTTGCCGCGTCCGCCGCGGAGATCTCGTCACCGCGGAGCACCGCGGAGTTTCCGTGGAGTTTTCGCGGAGCGGCTTCTACTGTCGTGGAACGGCCGCAGAACTGTCTCGGAGTTCTGAAGAAAGCGGTCGGAGTTGTGGTGGGTCCTCCCAAGACCTCTCGCCGAGACAGTGGGTGTTGCTGCTGATGCTACTCAAGGCAACGGTTGCGGTCGCTCACTGCTATTGCAGTTGCTACGCCTCTGCTACGCAGCTGTGCAAGCACCGGCTCGCTGCTCTGATACCATGAAGGACAGCTTCCTAGCACTACTGTCGATGGCGTGGCAGGACAAGCCGGCCAGCTAACTCACTAGCACACACAGGTGGAGGTGAGAACAGCAGGGGGTTGGCTAGGGACACAGGCAAAGTGTCATAAGCTGCAAATAATGAATTGTGCAGAGAGAGGTAACAACTGAGGCCTAGACAACCTAAATAGTATCTCTGGCCTAGTGGGTGCACACACACGCGGCACACAAGGGCGCACATTTTCTAGCATGAGAAAACAGTGGGCAAAACATAGTTTTGGGCATAACTTCATGAAAACACGTCAGAACGAGGAGCCGTCTGAACCAGAACGGCCGCACCAACGAGAGCTACGTCTAGATAGGCTGTGTGCCTATGTGCTCTCCCACAGCACGATTCTAACTATGAATAAGGTCTTCTAGGCGCCCGTCCGGTCGCCAGTCTTCCGCCACCGTAGCCATGTCAGGGATCTGCAAGTGAATGGACATGAGCCGAGGGGTCACCGTAAGCCGTGTACGACACACACAACATCACCGCGCACCCGGTGGACTATACCGGTGCGACAAGGAGACCCGGTGGCTATACTAGTGCTTCCGATGTTTAGAAAGCCGTGTGTGATGTCTAGACGTTGATTCCGAGATTTTCTGGCATTGCTCCTATTTTCTCGGTGGTCAAGACCCGGCCGCTCGAAGAGCTGTTCCGGTGTCTTGAGGAGACTACCATTATTGTTATCGTGGTGTACGCAGTGTGTTCTCCCCGTTGACTCGCTTGGGTTCAGCGGGGTGTGACGGGGCACGGTGCGGCTAGCTGTCGACGCCCCTATTTAAGCCCACTAGGGGCTCATTTGTACTCTCTCCTTGTTCTTTTATATTCAACGTTCTAGACTTAGCTCAATTCTTGCCGTCTTGCATCGCACTCAGACACAGAGCTCATGTTCGTTTTTGCATGGGGCTGCACGCCCTAAAATATTTCCAATTTTCGGCACATCATTGCTCGACCTCGTAGAAAAAGAAAATACAGATCATTAAAAAATTGAGACATACGTGAACGTGACAAAAATATCTGTCGGTAAATTCTAATGTGTCCACGAAATCTATTTGAAGCCGTATAAAAATCATGCAAAATCCACCATTGCCATTAATTCACATTATGCTGGATATGGCGTTTATCAGACAACATGCACGGATATCTTGGACGTAAAGTATGGGATGGTGGACATGGCGGATTTATATTTGAAGTCTATGGATATGGCATTGTTGGCTTACGAAGTATCCCTATTGTTTTCCGTTCGACATCCACTTTTTAAAAACTGTTCTTTCCCCCGTTTCCCGTACCACCTTGTCCACCTTTGGGAACTCGACCAAAATGCGAGACTCACCCCTCCAGTGTTCAAGGTGCGCAAATGCATGTTCTCCTCATTCAATCAAGGAAAACGAATTGAGCCAAACAAAACGCGACATGCAATGGCACATCCCACTTGGCGGATGTGCGAAGTTTGCAATCTGACGGCTTTTCTTTTGTAGTTTCTCGCACAACATCCGAGGACCTCGCTGGTGGCCCCGGCTGGGGCTGACTACACGCAACGTAGAGGGTAGTCCTCCATCCATATTGATGTGGATCGAGGGAGACCGCCGATCCAGTGATAGGTCCTGTTGTGCTTTGTGCCGTTCCTGTACAGTTTACTGTGACCACTCGGCCGTGTCCATACTCGTGCAGATCCCTAAGGCAGGCGGCCCTGGTGACACCGGCGCGACAACAGGCGGCGGACTACCCGCTTGGAGTTGACCGACCACTGTTCCAGAGCCCCAGATGCCACCGGGACTCTTTGCTGTGCCTTCTACATCTTGTAGGCGCCTTTCGGCGGACTGGCCATGAGGCCTATTTGCATGTTTTTGCATTGTATGCTCACTGTCAGTCGATGGATGCATGTGACAAGTCGCTGCGTCCGTCTTTTGATTCTGCACGTCTAGGTTCAGACGGCGTAGGATTCTGACATGTGTGCGCAGAGTTACGGCCAAAACAGTGGTTTTGGGCCGGTTTTAGGACAGCTCTTGGACTGCCGCGTGCGACACCCGCCGTGCGCCGCGGCAGGTATTTATGCCTTGGACCTGTCAGTTGTCATTTCTCTCTGCATATGCTATATTGAAGCATTCTGACACTTTGCCTTGTGTCTCCTAGCCAAACCCTTGCCGTTGCGTGTACGACTTGTGACTGTCGTCACCGTCTGACCAGGCACTGACGCCCGGTCAGCGGCCGTGTTGCTAGGAAGCTTCTATGCACTTTCTAATGGTATCAGAGCAGTGAGACAGTTTTCACTGAGCTGTGCAGCAGAGACGCAGCAGAACAGCAGCAGTGAAGTCACCGCTGCAACAGAGTTTTCTGGGATCTGTTGGAGACGGCCGGTCGCCGTCAACGTACTCCACCCACCACGTAAGATCGCAGCTGCAGAGGCAGCAGCAGCGGCGTCTACCGCCACGCAGAGTTGTGTGGCGGCTGCGGCGCGTGCAGCCGCCCTCCCACAGCCGCAGCAGCAGAGCAGTAGCAGCAGAGGCGGCGACGGCAGCAGCGCAGCAGTAGCGCAGCAGCAGCGGCCACAGCAGCAATGTGGCAGCAGCGGCGGCAGCAGCAGCGCAGCAGCAGCGTCGGCAGCAGCAGCGCAGCAGTGGCAGCGGCACAGCAGCAGCAGCGGCAGTCGCGGCGGCAGCAGCAGCGCAGCAGTGGCAGCAGCAGCTGCGCGCAGCGGCGGCAGCCGGCAGCAGCGAGCAGCGGCGGCAGCCAGCAGAAGCTGCAGCGCGCAGCAGCAGCCGCCTCGCGCAGCAGCAGCCGCCTCGCGCAGCAGCAGCCGCCTCGCGCAGCAGCAGCAGCAGCAGCAGCGCAGCAGCTGCTGCCACCGCTGCACACACAGCTACGCAGCTGCTGCTGCAGCAGCAGCTGGGCGGAAGCTACTGCACAGCTTCCGCGGAGCTGCCGCGCGCCACCGTGAGGCGGCTCCACATGCGGCAGGACCGTGACACAAAAAAAAGGAGGGGACGAGCTGACGTCAGCATTGTTGATTGCTGATGTCATCAGGTCCTGCTGACGTCAGCAACCACTTGCTGACGTCAGCATTACACTTGGCCAAATTTTCACCCGGAAAGTCAAAAGTTGCCAGCGTTTCAACTCCCCGAGAAACGCAGACGGTTTTGAAATCTGGCGAACTTGACCTGTCGTTCCATAGTGAGCGGCAACATGAGTTCGCCCGACGACAAGGACAAGGGACCAGGTGATCCCTCCTCCTCTTCTTCAGGGGTATTGAGCCCTCGCTCGCAGGCCATTGCGGACCTGCTCAGCCAGCAGGAGGAGATGCGTCGTCTGCAGCGAGAGCAGACTGACGTGATCCGCACGCTGACTGAGCTCCTGCGTGCTCAGCCCACGGCTCCTTCGCGGATTTCTGAGGGAGCTGCCGGCGTTGCGGCCTCCACCCAGCACTCGGCCCAGGTGCCCGTGACAGGTGCTCCGCCTGCTTCACCTCCTGGTGTGGTTTCTCCACCACCTGCGGACCTCCTTGATGACGAGCCATTCATGCCAGGCTTCGAGGATGACTCTCAGGAGCAGGAGATTTGTCTTCTACAGGAGCACCTCCGTCAGCTGCAGATGGGTATCCGACCTCCACCCGTGCCCCCGATTCGCCCGTTACCTGACTTCCCCGGTGATCACCCTCTTCCAGGAGTTTTCCCCGTCTCTCGCCCTCCTCAGCCTGCGGTTGCTCTCCACACGGAGCGGCAGCCAAAGGACTTTGAGGCACCACCTCCACGGTACATCAGCGAGGATGGATTTGACTGCTGGGAGATCCTCTTTCAGGTGTGGGCCACTTCCGAGGGAGTGTGGCCTTACTACCACAGCCCATACCAGTCTACAGATCCAGCACAGGTGCTGACAGGAGCCCGGGCCATGCGAGGACTTCTCTACGCCATGCCACGCGAGACTGTCGTCGACTTCCGCTCCTTCCTCGGCGAGACTGGCACAGGCACCGGAGCTGATCCTCGTGGAGGCTGGGATCTGGCGTTGTCCCTACTGGCCGCAGAGACGCACGCTACGCGTGCGTCACACATTCGTGCTTTCCACTCGCTCCGTCAGGGACCAGCGGAGCCTGCGGCGGATTACTNCCTCAGGGGGCACACAGCTGTGGGCACTTCGGACGATCATGCTCGGAGTTCGCCTGGAGTACACCGACATATTCACACGGTACAGCGACGCTGCTCTCGAGCCTTTCTCAGCCACCCTGCAGCTGCTCCCTTGGGCCCATCAGCTTTTCCTCCAGGTGACATCGGCCCGCGAGGCAGCAGTAGCACATCAGGAGACATCCCTCGTTGCAGCAGTCCTCGCCTCACCACCATCTTCCCTACTGCAGTCACCCTCATCTACCTCCATCACGACCGCATCTTCCTCCTCTTCGACCCCGTCTACACCCACGCAGACGCAGGGCATTGCAGCAGCTGCCCAGGGGAAGAAGAAGAATAGGAAGCGCGGATCGGGTCAGCAGCAGTCGTCATCCAGTGGTAGCAGTGGCCGTTCCGTGCACTGCTACAACTGTGGAGGTGCCCATCGCTACACCGAGTGCCAGCAGCCGCTTGACTGGGAGCGCATCACTTGCGCACTTCAGGCTGCCCATGCTGCCCGCACCGCGTCTGGCACGTCGCCCGCACACTCCTCTGGACGCGCGGCGACCACGACTGCAGCTGTTCCTGCGTCCTCACCAGCGAGCAGCAGTGATCCAGACCCACGTGACCACACCATCGCCGAGCTTCGTCATCTTCTGGCGCTTCGCTTTCAGGGAGGTGCGAGTGTGTTGTCATCGTCGAGTGGGTCACAGACTACTTGTTTTTCCGTCCTCGTGACTCGTGATGACACGTGTGGGGGCACACAGTCCGCATGTGATGATGATGGGCCTGACTGCACTGCCTGGATTCATGAGTCTCACCTTCGTGATGTACGTCGTTCCTTCCCACTGACGGCTCAGCGTCCCTCTGATGCCGAGTGTTCCATTGCTCGTTGTATAGTGACGTCCACCACTCGTGACCCCGGTGGCACTTGGATCATAGATTCCGGTGCCACCCACCACATGATGTGTCGTCGTAGTGACTTTGTGGTACTTGGACCTGTCACAACTGTCCGTTCTTTTCGTACAGGCTCTGGTCAGTCCTTACCGGTCCACGGTGTTGGGGTTGTATGCTTTGATGGTCCGTGTGGCCCCTGTATCTCTCTGACGTGTTGTTTGTGCCTGATCTTGAGCTCAGTCTGCTGTCTGTGCGTGCCTGCACTCTGATGGGTCTCTCCGTTGAGCACACCGCTGATTCAGCGACGGTGACTGCTCTTGACACCCGTAGCATTGTCCTGCGTGCTTCTGTCATAGATGATTTGTACCGCATTGCTCGGCCATCCTCCCCTTGCTCTCCCCCTTCCTCTGGACATGTTTTTGTCACTGGTGTTCTATCCCCAGAACACTAGAGGTTGCTTCACCGACGTCTGTGTCATGTGGGCTCTGACACTGTGTCGAAGCTCATACGGACACAGCCCACTCTTGGCCTTGACGTGGCTTCTTTCGAGAAGCCACCCAAGACCGAGTGCCTTTTTTGCGCTC
This sequence comes from Penium margaritaceum, assembly GCA_023375785.1. NCBI lineage: Eukaryota > Viridiplantae > Streptophyta > Zygnematophyceae > Desmidiales > Peniaceae > Penium > Penium margaritaceum. Next base: position 67,993 of record SZWC01011450.1, read on the forward strand.
AGGGAACGATGCACCGGTGCACTTACCCTGATTCGCGTTCCCGAGCGCTGAGGCCACTCGAGTTGGTCCACTCGGACCTTCTTGGTCCTCTCCCGGTCGAGTCCCTGTCCAAGAGGGGCCGGTATGTTCTGACGCTGACAGATGACTTCACCCGGATGCGGAGGGTCTACAGTCTGCGTCAGAAAAGCGACGTCGCCCTTGCGGTTTGTCTCTGGCTCGTGATGGCTGAGCGTCAGTCTCGTCACACGCTACATACCTTTCGCTCGGATCGCGGCGGCGAGTTCCTCGGTGAGATGGACTCCTTCTTTGCTGAGCACGGCATTTTTCACCAGGTCTCCGCTCTTGCTACTCCACAGCAGAACGGTGTCTCTGAGCGCTGGAACCGCACCATGGAGGATGCGGTCCGCGCCATGCGGTCTGAGTGCGGTCTCCCGGAGTCCTTCGCCTTCAAGGGCTTCGCCTACATGACGTGGGTTTGGAACCGCCTCCCGCATGGTCCGCTTCCGGATCATGTTACGCCGTACGAGCTCTGGTTTGGCCACCGTGCCGATCTTCGTCTCGCACGCGTCTGGGGTTCCCTGGCCTCCGTGTGGTACACCGAGGACCAGCAGGGGTCCAAGGTCTCCCCTCGGGGTCGCTTGTGTGCCTTCATCGGCATCTCCCCGCGGTCGAAGGCCTGGCGTTTTTGGGACCCCACTCGCCGTCGTGTCATTGAGTCCCGTGACGCGCTGTTTTTTTAGTCTCTCACATACCGTGATCTGACTTCGATCACAGCCCTTTCTGCAGCTCATGTCCCTTCCTGTGAGGGTCCTCGGCGGATGGGGGAGACTTCTCCGCCAGCGACCATCTCTCGTCAGGCTGATGTGTCCGCTCGAGTCCCCTCACGATCTCCAGCACTTGATGATCCGGCTATCATTACCGTTTGTCCAGAGATCCCGCCTGTTCAGCCTGTTTCACATCCCACAGGTACCAGTGCTCTCACGCCTCCTCCTGCATCACCACCTATGTCCACTGGCACCCTTGCTCCGGCGTCTGACCCAGCCCAGCGCACTCCTGTCCCTACGTCGGCTGACACTCCTGTCTCAGTGTCCGGGCCAGCCTTGCCCGCTGTCACTCCCAGCTCAGTGTCTCCCAAACACGCTTCTCCTCGCACGGCATCTCCGGCTGCCTCGTCTCAGCCCTCACCAGCTGTGGTCATACCTGTCCCTGTGGTCGTACCTGTTCCTGAGCCTGAGGTGCACCCCTCGACCTCCGGTTACTCCCGTGAGCCCGGTGGTCGCCTTCGACCACTGGATTCCGGAGCTCAGCGAGCGTCGGGTCCCGGACCCAGGCGTTCCTCTCGTAGCATCGCGAGCGGTGATCCAGGCACAAAGGCCTTAGGCCTGAGTGTCCGCACTGAGCTTTCAGAGGTACACCCAGCGTGCCCCATAGGGCACGACCTGGTCACTCGCGAGTTCCATATCGCCNCAGCAGCTGATCTCGTGGCCGTCAGGCCTGACACTGAGGCGTGTGCACTTGCCACGCAGAGTTCCCCCTCATTGGCGCCTGACCCGGGCACATTGAGGGAGGCTTTCTCATCGCAGGATGCTGATGCCTGGCAAGCTGCTTGCGAGGATGAGCTTCGCGCTATCCGAGAGCACAGAGTCTACGAGCTGGTCGACCTTCCCCCTGGGAGGAAGGCGATTCAGGTCAAGTGGGTCTTTCGCAAGAAAGTGAAGCCGGATGGCTCACTGGAACGCTACAAGGCCCGCTTGGTCGTCAAGGGGTTCTCTCAGATTGAGGGAGTTGATTACACTGACACATTTGCCCCTGTCGACCGCATGACCTCAGCCCGGGCTCTGTTCGGTGTAGTGGCTCAGCATGACTGGGAACTACACCAGATGGATGTGAACAACGCGTTCCTCCATGGCTCCCTGGATGAGGAGATCTACCTGGCTCAGCCACCAGGCTTTGAGGACGGTGACAAGGCCTGGCGCTTGTGCAAGTCCTTGTACGGCCTCAAGCAGTCTCCATGGTGTTGGAACCGGGAGATCACTGGCAAATTGACTCGCACAGGATACGTACAGAGCGAGGCAAACCCCTCACTCTTCATCCTACCGACACCCGAGCGGTTTACCGCCATCCTGGTCTATGTTGATGACCTTCTGATCGCGTCTCCGTCCCTGGAGGCTGTGAAGGAGGCCAAGGCTGTCCTGCAGACCGCCTACTGGATGATGGACCTCGGTCCTGCATCGGTGTTTCTTGGTATGGAGATCGTGCGAGATCGCAGACATCGGACACTGTTGCTGCATCAGGCCTGATACGCACGAGTCGTGGGGGAGCGCTTTAGCGATCTCCTTGGTGCAGTGCCCACTGCTTCCACACCCCTCACACCTGATGGGCAGGATGCCCTGAAGGTGGATGACCCTACACAGCTGGGGGAGACAGTGGACGTGACCTTGTACCTCCGTCTTATCGGATCTCTGATGTACCTGGCCACTACCACGCGTCCCGACATCGCGTTCGCCGTCAACCTCCTCGCTCAGTTCTCGCAGGCTCCACGTGCGATAGCTCTTCACGCGGCTGTGCGAGTGGTACGTTACGTGGTCTCCACACCGTATCTCGGACTCTGCTTTCGTCGGCAGTGTTTGGTGGTTCTTGACGGCTACACTAACAGCGACTGGGCTTGGAGCCCTGACGGGCGCAATCGCACTGGCTACGTGTTTCTGCTCGGTGGTACCGCTTTGTCTTGGCGAAGCGGGAAGCAGGGCTGCATCGCAGGTAGCTCGTCGGAGGCAGAGTATGTGGCTTTGGGGGCAGGGGCTGCTGAGGCAGTTTGGCTGCAGCGCTTGTTTCTTGAGCTTGGGCAGTCAGTACCCGCCATTGTGCTGCGTTGCGACAACCAGAGTGCTCTCGCCATTGCGGAGAACTCTGGTGTCTTTCATGCTCGCACAAAGCACATTGCGGTTGAGCATCACTTCGTTCGTGATCTGGTGGAGTGACGCGTGATCTCCATCATGTGGGTTGGCACTGACTTGCAGCGTGCTGATTTCTTGACGAAGGCACTTGCTCGCGGAAAGTTCCTGGTGGCCATTCGTTCTGTTGGGCTTCGCCCCGTGCGTGACAGTGGTTGAGTGTGGGATGTACGTTTGCGTCTCATCTGTCTGTGTCACCCACCATGTGGTTGTACCAGTGTTGCACGCGTATGGACATGCGCACCATCGGGTCATGGGGGAGTGTTGTGCTTTGTGCCGTTCCTGTACAGTTTACTGTGACCACTCGGCCTTGTCCATACTCGTGCAGATCCCTGAGGCAGGCGGCCCTGGTGACACCGGCGCGACGACAGGCGGCGGACTACCCGCTTGGAGCTGAGCGACCACTGTTCCAGAGCCCCAGATGCCACCGGGACTCTTTGCTGTGTCTTCTACGTCTTGCAGGTGCCTTTTGGCGGACTGGCCATGAGGCCTATTTGCATGTTTTTGCATTGTATGCTCACTGTCAGTCGATGGATGCATGCATGTGACCAGTCGTTGCGTCCGTCTTTTGATTCTGCACGTCTAGGTTCAGACGGCGTAGGATTCTGACATGTGTGCGCAGAGTTACGGCCAAAATAGTGGTTTTGGGCCGGTTTTAGGATAGCTCTTGGACTGCCGCGTGCGACACCCGCCGTGCGCCGCGGCAGGTATTTATGCCTTGGACCTGTCAGTTGTCATTTCTCTCTGCATATGCTATATTGAAGCATTCTGACACTTTGCCTTGTGTCTCCTAGCCAAACCCTTGCCGTTGCGTGTACGACCTGTGACTGTCGTCACCGTCTGACCAGGCACTGACGCCCGGTCAGCGGCCGTGTTGCTAGGAAGCTTCTACGCACTTTCTAAGTCCATCTTGACCCTTCAAACAATCCAGCGCGACACAAGAAACCTGGACCATATTCGACCTCGATTGGAATTTTGCCACAAGCGACATGAAAGTTAAACTCTCGCATCAAAGCCACTAGTACAAGAAATGTTTCAACCCCCAATACATAATACATACATAGAACATACATACATACATAAACACATTAAAAAACACACTATTACACATATACTCGCTTATAATCCATGACAAAGAATGCGTATCATACTAGAATAAAATTCTTCTTTATTTTACATATGAGCAGCTTTTACACCATCGTGTTTAAAAAAATGTACAGTTTAAATGGTTTTCATTTCTTCCATCACCTAGACAACATAAATTCTCGAAATTAAATAAATATCTAAAATTGATTTTCCTTTCCATCTATTTTTTGGGTTACATAGTAACCTATTGTTTTTGGTTCGTGGACCTGTTTTAAAAAATATATAGTTAAATTTTAAATTTTCAAACAGATCCACGGACCCGATGAAATTTTTAAAATTTAACATAATTTTTTTTAAACAGGTCCACTAACCCGCATGGAAGGTCCACGGACCCACATGACAGGTCCACGGACCCGCATGACAGGTCCACGGACCCGCATGACAGGTCCACGGACCCGCATGACAGGTCCACGGACCCGCATGACAGGTCCACGGACCCGCATGACAGGTCCACGGACCCGCATGACAGGTCCACGGACCCGCATGACAGGTCCACGGACCCGCATGACAGGTCCACGGACCCGCATGACAGGTCCACGGACCCGCATGACAGGTCCACGGACCCGCATGACAGGTCCACGGGCCCGCATGACAGGTCCACGGACCCGCATGACAGGTCCACGGACCCGCATGACAGGTCCACGGACCCGCATGACAGGTCCACGGACCCGCATGACAGGTCCACGGACCCGCATGACAGGTGCACGGACCCGCATGACAGGTCCACGGACCCGCATGACAGGTCCACGGACCCGCATGACAGGTCCACGGACCCGCATGATAGGTCCACAGACCCACATGACAGGTCCATTGGCCCCCATGACAGGTCCACAGACTCGTATGACAGGTCCACGAACCAGCCATTCGTCTTAAATGGGTGGGGGTCTTCCAATCACCGGCTGTGACGGAAACGAACCTAACCCCCTTTGCTTCACAACCATTGGATTTGGATTTGGACATGTATGCCGCGAACCAAGCCAAACCCAAACCTCCCGGATTGTGAAACAAATTTTACCCTTACGTTACATGATGTGTTTCTAGTTCAACTCTTATATCGAATTTCGGTTGTGCTTACACTATGTTCACTACTCAATTTCATTCTAGCAACTAGGTAAACAAGCACAACCATGGTCACGATTGACACATGCAAGCATTGAAAGTGTGTACGATTCTAGGTGAACCACAAAAACACACGACTGCGACTGCGACTGCGACTGCGACTGCGACTGCGACTGCGACTGCGACTGCGACTGTGACTGTGACTGTGACTGGGACTGGGACTGTGTGACTGTGACTGGGACTGGGACTGTGACAATGACTGTGACTGTGACTGTGACTGACTGCGACTGCAACTGCGACTGCGACTGCGACTGCGACTGCGACTGCGACTGCGACTGCGACTGCGACTGCGACTGCGACTGCGACTGCGACTGCGA
>SZWC01011451.1:4927-44956 GCA_023375785.1 Penium margaritaceum
GTTGTGGTTGTTGTTGTTGTTGTTGTTGTTGTTGTTGTTGTTGTTGTTGTTGTTGTTGTTGTTGTTGTTCTTGTTCTTGTTCTTGTTGCTGCTGCTGCTGCTGCTGCTGCTGGTCCAGCAGGTGAAACAGCTGCACCAGCTGCTGCTCCTGCAACTGATCCTTCTCTTGCTGCTGCTGCTGCTGCTGCTGCTGCTGCTGCTGCCGCTGCGCCTGCTGCCGCTCCTGCTGGTGCTGCTGCCACTCCTCCTCTTGCTGCTGGTGCTGCTGTCGCTGTTGCTGCTGCTGAACCAGCCGGTTCTGCAACTTTTCTTGTCGTCGGCGCAATGTCGAACCTTTCTGGAGTCGCAGCGGATCCTGCAGATGGCGCTGCGGCTGCGTCTGCTGCTCCTGCTGCACGCTGGGCGGCAAAAGGGACGAGAGCAGACCAGACTCCGACTGCAGCAAAAGCCACGCTTCGCCTTGCTTCTCCGGAACTGCTGACGCTCCTGCCACTGGTGCCGCTGATCCAAAGAACGTGCACCCCTCCCCCGCGAACGTTGCTCGGCCCTCTTGAACACTCCAGTTGCTGTTGCTGGTGGCGATGGCGATGGCGGCGTTGCTGGTGGATGACGCTGCTGTTGCTGCCGTTGCCGCTGCTTCTGCTGATGCTGCTGCTGCTGGCTGTAGTAATGACGGGGGTAGCCCGGTGGCCGCACTGGAATGTGGCCACGTGTTGAGCTCGTCAAGAACGCCACGGTTGGTGTCCAGCAGGACGACACCCTCGCCGGCAACGACGTCGCCAACGTAGCTTAACGTTTCGCTGTCGATAACCACGTCCGCGACCAGCGAGTGCAGCAAGCTGGAGAAGTCGGTCAGCTGCTGCCGCAGCAGGCGCACGTCCTCCAGCTCTGGCAACGAAGGCGGCAGCGGTAATGGCGGCGGTGGCAGCTGCGGCAGGCCCGGCACTGCGTTTGCCGCAGCCGCAGTGCCAGCCATCCACGTGCCGAAGACGTCGTCGTCGTTGGCGGGGTAGTCTTCCATTGCTCTTCCGTGGCCGAACGGCGACAGCAGCTATGCGATGCCAACTTTCGGTGAACTGCGTTTCCTTCCAACGACGCCCCAACGCTTACTGCGCCGGGGCGTTGCGGATTCGGCTTGCTATCCATGGCCGACAACGACTCGGCCACCCAGGGCCACAAGTGCGGAGGCAGGTTCGCTCTCCAACGCCAGGTCCGCCAGGTCAGCCTACGAGCAACCAACACGTGGAAACCGCTGAAGGGGCCATTTGGGTTCGGAAGCTGTCCGACTCGTGTTCCAACTCGGATTCTCAATCTTGAAGGATGTGTAGCTGTAAGGCATTACCATCTCTTTTTTCTTCGGCGATGCACGAATGCATGCTGCATCACTGATGAAGTCACCACACACCGAGAGCGGAACCGCGGGAGGAGGTCATGACATACGGTTGTACTTCAATCCGATTACCAGGCATCCAGAAAAATCGCACTAAGATGGCTGATCGAGATGCACAGATCGCGCAATACAGCTTTCATTGGGGGTTCGCATTGCCAAGGAGAAACTCATGGACGGATACATGCATATTATCGATGTCCATAGGCCATGCTCTATGTCTATCCATATCGGCTGAGATAAGATTCGGTTTCGGTAACGATATTGGGGGAAAACAAGGCGGACACGGTTCAAACTGCGTTTTATGCGGTGTTTTATCCAATGAGTGTCAGGCGAAAACTACAGAAACAAGGATTGGGCACGATGTACATGATTAAAACATCAGGAGAGATGTCCGATTCCAAACGAAAGAACAGGTCCTATTGATATCGAGAATGATACTCTCGTCTTACGATGAAGATCTCAGCGGAAGTACATCTAGAACTCCTAGTAGAAGTTTGTGAGGATAGTTCGAATCGCAAGTAGGAAACAAACAATAGTTTACAACACTATCCGAAATAAACGTACCGCTTAGGCTTTCACTTCCACGAAGGTTTGATTTATCCCCTCCATCCACGAACATTGTCGACAATTGTAGTGATGCCTAATTCAGACGACTGACTTCGCATTCAGTCCTGAGCATGTCACAAAAAGCGGACTCCGGTCAACTTTTGCCGAGGATGATTGCAAGCACCTAGAGTACCCTTACAAGTTTGAAATTCCGCTTTGAATGATTAAGATTATTCACTGTAAATCAGGTCACTAGAAACCAAGGTCGACCTTAGAATGTAGTTCATTTTCATGGTTGAAGAAATAGAAGCAGAAGGAACCACTGGAATCTTGCAAAAACAAAAGTGGCCGCATCTAGCTAAAAATCACATTGAATATAACAAATATTTCTACTCAAAACCCCTCGTACATTGGTATTTTTCCCATTCTTCCATCATGTATCCTCAAAAATATAGTACCGTTCATAATTGTAGATGAATTCAAGAACACACGCACATGTCATGAAATCTATGGCCAACACGTTCTTGACAGGAATGCTTTTCTCTTGACATCATACCACATAGCACAATTCTCAAAGAGTGGTCACTTCAGGCCAAAATAAAAAATTAAGAGATTTTTGCACTGTTTCTTGCTCAAAATAAGCACAATGCAAGAAGAAAAAAATATTTTTGATTGCTCCATAGAAGTGGAAACATAAAAATGCACCCTTTGGTGGCAAATATAAAGGCAAAGTTTCATTCCATGTGGGTTGAACGAAATTCCAAATGACAAAGAGAAGGGGCTCTACTTTGGTTGTGCGAGGACCACCCATTAAAGCCACACCCATTGCAAGTGTCATTCCACTTTCACTTTGCTGGAGATGATATTAGGCCAAAGAAACAACTAGGTGAAACCTATAGCACATTTCCCATTTTCTCAAGTGGATAAAGCACATTTGAACACAACAACAAGAATTTGCTACTATGGTCTCGAATGAGGGTGGCAAGAGGTTATTTCACTTGTTGAGGAGAGTAGAAGTAGAGGGAGATTAAGGCTCCAAACAGAGTTTTCTCTAAGAAAGGGAGAGGATTAAGGAGGAAAAAAACTTGGATATGATTTGGATCCATAACGCTAGAACCAAATTTGTTCATTTCATGTTCTTATGAGCAAATACCACAAGAGATTATTCGCTTCCAAGTCTGTAAATTAAATGAATCTAGACTGGAAAACCATCCACGTAAGGTTGTGTTGTGCTTCCCAAAGACAATATTCTATAGCTTGAGGTGCGCAAGAATTTGAAGAAGTAATAGGAAACTAATTCCTCAAAGGAAACATGATATCACCACAGCACCTAGATGAAGTGTTACATGATTCTTATAAGAAGATCTCTAACATTAAACTAAAATTTATGTTTAAAAACATTGATAAATGGTTTCATGTTCATGGGCATGATGGCATTATGACACCATTTTTAGTAGGGTTCTACTACGAATTAAACAATCAAAGGTAATACAGATATGGCACGCAGAAATAGGGGCCTACGAGAAGTAATAAAAACATGGGACAAGGAAGAAATTTTACCCACATTATAATGTAGGTGTTCTCTCCAAGATTCGTGAGAATTATTGTGCAAATTCATATACAAGTTGGTAGGAGTCGTGGGTGTGAAAACATAAGAATAAACTTCATTTTAAAAACCTGACACATGAATGCATTCGACATTGAATATCAATTGAGGTTGTTGATATGTTCCTCTATCTTTGAAATTATTAAAAATTTGGATAAAAGCTTTTTTATAAGTTTGTAATTGGAAGAAATAGCTTTTATTCCCCTCAGAGGGACTATAAGATCTCTTTAAAGAGAATTTTTATCAAGAGCATGTGGCAAGGACATGTGAAACACATTTTTAAACTTACAGTACGAAATAAGAAAAAACATGAATATATAAAATGCGTAATATGCAGACCAAAGCGCACCTGATTGAAGTGAGGGTTTTCAAGGAGAAAACAATTAAAGGGGCGATTCAGCACGTCAGCTTTTTCTACATGTTTAAGGGAATTGTTTTCATTTTTTATCATCATGGAACAGAAGCGAAGACCAAATTATTGGATTTGTAAAGATAATCGTTTGGGATGATTGATCTCAAAGTGAAAATGGGTTTGTTGTAAAAGAGCAAAAAATGAAAAAGGCAAAAGGAATATCCCTTTGAACAGAATTCAAATGAGCCAAGATATGCACAAATGTTATGGAACTTAGGATATATTTTACAAATGATGCAAAAAAATAAAATACATAGACATACATAAATCATATGATAATATTTCCAACTTTCTCTAAACCAATGACAACCATTAACATCACATTTTCCCAAATTTAATGTAAGATGCCCCTCCCAAGTTCCTCACCTTCTTTCCATCTCCCCAAATCCTTCCCCTACCTCAAAATCTTTTCAAATTTATAGTAAGCATAAAACTGAATTTATACAACCTAGTTTTTCCTCGTTACAAGCCCTTCAATAGCCATGTTTCCCAAAATTATCCACCATAAAAAACGATTGTACGTAGTTCTCTCCCATTTGCTACCTTCAACATTAATCATCTAAGTTAAAAGCTAAATTTTCACAAATTCTCTCAAAACATTACAAATCAATGTCATTCTCCTCGATGCATAAACCAAAAAGGACATTATAATTTACTTTTAAACTAACACCTGTTGACATAAAGTGTCATCAAGAATTGCTTTAGTTCCATGAGAATGAAAACCACTAAAATACTCAAAACCAAAGCACAAACGTTTCAAAGTGGTAAATTTTGTCAATTATTTTTAATATGCATAGTTTAACTTGAAGTATAATTTGGAGGATTTGTAAATCACATGAAGAAGGACAAAAAGAGCTCCTTGGACTTGTTGTGTAAATGGAGCCACAAGTGTTAACATGTGGACATATAGGGCTTACACCCTAGATGCCACGTGACTAAGTGCAATAAACTACACTTGAAGCAGAGTTCTTCTAGATTCACTTGCTAGCATGATAAAAGAAGCAAGCCTTTTTAAGGTGTGCATTACAAGTTATTCACTTCTACCATTAGAGGCTCGGGCTTGCAGAGGTAGAAACTATAGGCATCATGAGGATGTAAAGGCAAAAGATGATGCCTACAATTATGTTGAAGGAACCAATCTCAGCCCCTTTGAGTAGTCTTTAGGGGAACTCCTTAGAGGCCGTTTCCTTAGAAGTTACATGCAATTGTACATCCACCTTGGTGGTTACACATCAACCTGAACCAGCTAAAGAGTCACCTAAAAACTAAAGGCTCATTTCTAACTTAAAGCTCACCTAAAGAGTGTACGTGGTTTTGATGTTAACTTGACCAACCATCCTTTCGCTAAAAGCTACAGTGTCATAACCTTGTAAGGCCTCCAACAGCTCCAGAATTTTATCCTAGTCTTCCTCTATTTGAGGTGGTCAGCTTTTTCAACCTTTGCATCACAAAAAAAACATCAAGCAATGAATTGAAGCCAAACCCACCCAACAAAACCAGCTAAACTTCAACACACCCCCTTAGTTGACAATGGTTGGTAATAAAGGAAGTTGTTTTAGGAATCTCTTGAGGATCGCTAATTTGAAGATAAATGGTGTAGTTGGATTTTGGAGATGATGGTACATCTATAGCGGATGCTGGAGATTTTGCTTTGTCTTTTTTAAGAACATGAAGATGGCACAAGTGTTTTTAAACAAAAAGAATAGGGCTCGAGACGTGGAGTGAATATTTAAAACATGCTTTTCTTATATGATATGACCACAGATGTCATAAGTAAGACTAAGTTGCTCCAACCCCGCAAGATTGCAACATTTTCACAATACAAAGATCCTAACTGCATTATTTAATATAACGAGGTTTGTTAATTTCAAAAAAACTATTGGGGTTGGGGGCCACCATTAAGCACTCGAGCAACATATCATCGCTCGTTCAACAAATGGATTAGTCCTAAAACCATATCAATCAACACCATCAACTATTTTTTTGTGAAAAGGTATTGCTTATAATCAATCATTTAATTCGGTGCGATCATACGAGAGATAGATTGCAAAAGACATAGCGGTAGCTAGGGAATAAGAGATGGCGATGATCGCCGGTTTTGTACATTTTCATGACATGATAGCAAGAACCTTTGTGAAAAACGGCCCAAATAGTTCAAAATGTACTAACATGTTACTAGGTTTTTTGGAAAAGGGTATACAAGGTGGATTTCCAAACCGTGTTTTTGAGGCAGGTGGTGCAATTTGCTCGTAACCTCCGAGACAAAGGTTATGATTACTCCCACTTCAATTCCAGGTGCATTTAGAACCTCTTTAAGGCCTTCAAGTCAAATATGAAAGCCAAATTTAATGGCATTAGTGAGCCAATACATATAGTACAGCATTTAAAATTGATTACAGATTTGTGTTTTCATAAGGAACAAAAATGATATTCCATTGGTAGAATCCCTCTAACCATGGAGCCATCATTTCCTTCACATGTAATGTGGATTGGTGTTTTGACCAAGGGAAATTTTTAGCATAATGTCAAGATCAACCATCACCTATTGTAACATAAATAAAACCAATGAAGGCTTCTTCAAAGATGATTTACCCTTATCAAATTTCTTCATTTTGCAATTTCATGATGAAGAACACCTTGTCTTCCTATAGTAGATGTTGGAAGTAAGGTGAAGATGTCATCTTTGTTTCATTCACTTTAAGTGCTCCTTATAGAGGCACCAACGGAGCAATTTGAAAAGGTTGGGCTCAAAATGTGTAAATAAAATTTATTACCTTATATAGTATTAATGAGAAAACATCTAAGGAGAAACTCAAAAGAACTTCAAAACATGGATTTTCCTCACATTACGCCTCATGGTATGTACGTCATCAAACATTCCATGAATGGGGATAACGTTGTCACAAGTGTTTCAAACATGAAAGTAAACAAAACAAGAGGCAAGTGTTGCACGCAAAGCGTGCCTAGGGTTACATATTAACTGAGGAAAAGTACCGTACTACCGTAGTTATTCATAAGGTAATTACTTCTTTTCATTTCCAAACACGGAAAAATACTCCTTCTAGGTACTTTGGTTGTAATTGTTTTCTGTTTTGGCTTCGAATTAATGCGAGGAAAAACCCCCTCGCAGGGCAGTTTGACTCAGGGCGTTGCCTTTGGTCGAGAGCAAGGGCAACGCCCCCAACAAGTGCGGATGTCGCGTGGACGTGGATAACCTCCATGTGTGGGAAGATCGTCGATGCGCTCCCTCCAGTTCGAGAGAGAAAATTTGGTCGCGGGTGTCCTCGTCACGAGTTTCTCGCATATGAGGACAGGATACAACTAGCACACTTAAAACATTATTGGGCTGAGACACCAGGAGGGAACTTCCTAGAACGGTTCAAAATTTAGTCCCGGTACTTTGAATAATCCCGAAAAAAAACACCTTCGCAAAAACACATCGGAATAATTGCGCTAATACGACATTCATATAAGCATCTCTTAAGAGGCTAAATAATTGCCCACAATCCGGACCACATAATGGAAGGTTTGCCATGAGACTTTACCTCGTCTGTAGAAGCGAAATCTGGTTGAAAATGTATTGCCAAACTGTCACCCGCATTTGTTCAAAGTTTTTTTTTGTTTGCCCATGCGTGCTCTCAAACATTGTGTATGGTTTGGACGAACTTTTCCTAAATGACCTCAAGCTATGCTGGATGTATTCCAGCTTGTGTGGATGTAAAAGCTAAAAAGAAAACAACCAAAAATTGAACAAATGTGCTTGACAATACAACTTCATGGATAACAATTCACCAACATATGGAAGAAGAACCTCAAAAGGCATTTTTTCTCGCTTTTTTCTTCATGAATTTATTTTTATCTTATGATGAATATATTTTGATTAGAATAATTTGCTCCTTTATCGTGAAAATTATGGTTTCACACATTTATGATGAACTTCACAAAAATAATACGTTTGAAAAATTTGGATGAGTTTTGAATGTTTAATTATGTTATGAAAAATACTATGACATAATTGTAGGCAGAATTTAATCTATGTACCTTCTTCTATGACGATGGTTGAATTTCTCTTCTTTCAATTGTATTTTGACCTTGTTTGAAGCTGGGTTCACGAGTCACAAGAGTAAGTCATGACGACCAGTTCCGTGAAACAAAATAGGGTGAGGCCAAGTTTTGACCCAACCCAATGTACAGTCCTGATCCTGATGCTCTCGCGTCGGACTGGTGATTCCTCACTATCGGGGGTCTGTCCGGACATCTAGGTCGATGTCCGTGATTCTTTGTACTGGGTCAACCAGGGCAGGGCGTCCGCGGACGTGGGGGGGCATACCGTCCTTCGGATTCTTGCACCCTCATTGGTGGATACGTCAGAAAAGTTACCAATCCACCAATCATGTTTTTCTTGCGGCACAAACACACAAAAGTAAGAAAACAAAGGGTTACTATGTAACCCAAAAAAAATGACCTCATAGGTTCAACACCCCGAATTTATTGCATGCGACAGTGAGAAAAAAATTGAGAGAACAAGTAGCTTAGGGTTTGCCGCTTGGCGAAAGATTTCAAAGTGGAGATTCACTTCTATCGGCAATTTCTAATACACAATCCATGTGTCGCAACCCACGGTCGCTCCCTCACTCAAGCGACCTCTCGGTCACTTCCAAGATTGAGGGGAGCGACCATGAGGTTGCAGCATTCTGATCCGAGCATTGCGCGATCTTGTCCCAGGAATTGGAAGAAAGAACGAACAAAAAAAGGAAAAAAGACAAAGAGGATGCAAGGTGCACGAAATGCTTTTGCTGAAAGCAAGCCGACGGAGGAGACACGAGGAAATCAGTGACTCACCTCGCGGACTCAAGCCCGTCGCCACCGAAGATTGTGAGCACAACCGTCGAGTGAAAGACCCCGACCGGTGGAGAAAGTAAACTCAAGAGAAGCACAGCAGAACACTGGAAGGAGCGAAAGCGAGCTACTCAAAAGCTGACTTGGAACCCCTTGCCTGGAATGGAGCAAGTTACAGTTAGTTCACCTCACGCGATTGAGTGTGTGGCTATTGACTCAGGGTCCACCACTAAGTGACGAATGGGGGAAAACGGTCAAAAGGACTAAGGAACTGGAGCAGACTGGAGATCTGGCTCCCATCCACAACAGTGCAATCAAGAACAACGAAATGACCAAAAATACAGTCACCATGCTTTTTTCTACAGTATCGAAGACTCAACACAGCCTCGAAAATTATTTTTTGGCCATCAGTCCCATCATTCCAGCCGCCTTGTGACCCTTCCAAGGCAGGACGGCTGTTTTCTTGGAATTTCCACCCACTGGAGTGGTTTTCAAGAAGGGTCACACGAAGACCCTTGACAACCCAAGTGGAGAGGGAAAACCCAAGGTTCCAATGACGATATTAGAAACTCCACAGGACGGAGTGAAAATCCAGGAGGAGTCGGAAGTCGCAATTATACTTGGGGAAATGACAACTTTGGCACTAGGGGATGCTCCATGCCTCGTGGAATTTTCTGGACCAGTGTTGGAGCCCGGACAAGAGGCCAAGGAAACTCGAACTACGTTTTACGAGCACCCGGAAGCTACGATTGGGGTCAAAGATTTTCTTCTGCTCGATAAACTACCGGAATTTCATCTTTCGGACTCGAGCTTTCGACGAAGATGCGGTCATCCCTCTCATCAAACCAGCTCTTATGGCTACAAAATAAATCAATGAATTCTTCACCTCTGAGTGAAATCAACAAGGTGCCCGTCATCACCCGCACATTTATTAAGGGGGGGTGTTGGAGTAAAGCGACAACTACACTGGATTTATGCTACAGTCTGGCGAAGTCGATTCTTGATTCAGAAGTTCTTACAAGAAGTTACAAATTTTTCTTTGACTTGTCGAGAACATTCCTCTTGTGAATCTTTCAGTGTACACATAGTTGATTATTGGAATAATCTCCCATGTGTTGTGTTCACGACTGCCAAGTATACATAATTACATTGGAAAGTCCAAGAGAGGAGTGACCATCTTGGTTATCTCATCTACTGTTGACAACTCAACAACTGCCTCAGACGTGTCAGGTTGGAGGATGCAATCCTACGAAGTGTGCGCATGGCATTGTACAGGCAACAGCGAGGTCATCTGAGCCACTACACGACCTCATCAATGAATTACTACATCATCAATGTGTCGTCCAATGCTGGATGATGCTTCACTACATCAGCAAATGGTGTCGTTGAGACTACTACTTACAAGGGAGGAGAAGGGACTAGATTCCTAAAAAGAGTAGTAGTAAAATAGGAGGGACTGGTAGCCATCACATCTTATCTCAGCAATCCAGTGCAACTCAGTGATTGCTACCGCCATCAACTTTGCAAGTCTGCCATCTACTGAAGATCGCCTCCATCGACTTAGTGAGCAAGCAACACTGCCAGCTTGGCTAGGAGGCGCCTTGACTTTCTGAATGTATGTCATCCTACAAGACATGCCAAGACTCTTGCTACACGGCTGGATGCCTGGCAAGATGTTGCGCCCAGTTTGGGCCCGGACCAGAGTCAGAGCTTTGCTGTACATATCCTGTTGTGAGACTTGTACATGGAGTTGTTGTACATGTACTTTGTATTTTATTAATACAATCACAACCTCTAAAAACAAATAGCTTCCGCACATTGCTTTTCACTTTTTGTACAAGTGAAGCTTGGCACACCAAGGTCCAAGCACAAAAAGAAGATATATCTAGCCTTTGCTGTGGTCATGAAACATCTCGCCTGAAGATCAAGGGGGAGGAATACTCCCCTTGACAATCAATCTGTGCCACATGGTTTGTGCATGGGTCAAGAGGAAGGGCACCATGATGCAAATCATACACAGCGCTAAGAGGCAGAGGCACAACGCTTGGTGGAGCAAGCACAACAAATGGCGGAGCAGGAAGCATTGGCGCGACAAGCTTTGGAGCAGGAGAGGGAGGCATTGAGGCAGCAGCTTGCAATGCAGGAGCTTCTTTGACAGCGGGAGTAGCTCACTCGTGTTGCTCAAGATTCACACACGTAGCAGTTGTAGCAGTAACATACCGTCTTGGCGGAACAGAATGCTCAAATTCACCAGCTGCTGGCTTTGGCTCAACAACAGCAACAGCAGATGCATCAACACATGGTGGAAGAATAACAGTAACTCTAACAGCAGCAGCCTATGTAGTGGCAATAGCCGTCACAAGGATTATCTACTCATCTGCCTCAAGCATGTCCTCTACTAGTCATGCAACCAGCAAACCCCCTGCAGGTGCACACTGGAACACCTGCAAATGGAGGAGTGCTACAACAGTTTATGGCACAATCTCAAAGGATGCCTGGAATCCCACACATGGCACCAAAACAAGAGGCCCAGCCACGACTCATGCTACAAGCCTACATGCCCAAGCCTATAGTAGCAACGGTAGTAGCAGCATTTGCCGAAATAGCAGTACCACCAGTCCAACCACATACAACCAGACCCATGCAAGAGTTTCCCATGCATGCCCAACCAACGGCAGTGCAAGTTATCCCGTTCCAGCATTTGAAGAACACAATACCTGTAGGAGAAGCATCTCTGCAGCTACACAAGATCAAAGTTGAGAAGTTTGATGGTGAAAACCTCCCACACTGGGTGCATAAGTTCAAGCAGGTCGCCCAAATTCACTGTCTGTGGGAGTTCTACAACGGGCACTATCTGCCTCCACCTCTGGTATGATCATCACAAGGAGTGTCGGAATTCAAGTTCTACACCTGTGCTGCATACATGGTGTTGGAAAACAGTCTGAGTCCTTGCATCCAACAGGCGATTACAATGTTTAAGGAGACAGCTGAGCCTGTTCGACTTGCATGGTCCTACCCCTACGGACCTACATGACCCGTGACTTTACCTCCAAGATTCACCTTCTGACTGAGCGATCACACATCAGCCTAAGCAGCTTCGACAACATAGAAGACTACATGAACAAGGAAAAGTCTTTATGCAATCAGCCTGTAGTCACGGATGCTCCTATCTGAGAACTCCTATTTATAATCTTCCTCCCTAGTGGATTGACTGGTGACTAGGAGAATGTGAGACATGTGCTGAAGTTCACGCAGGAAGCTAAGTTGATAAAGGCATACATGTGGAAGACACTTCTAACAGAGCAACACGACTGTAAGCTTACAAAAGTGAAAGTCGTGCTTCTGTCAAACACACCGTTTTTCGTAGCAAGTGAAGCACACGTCAATGCAGCTCATTCATCGTGAAAGAGCCAGCCCATGATGAACTCAGCATCTTCTTACGTCACTCCCCAACCAAGTCCAAACGCCAACTCTCCCAACACAAGTGGCCAGCGCGTAGGTTCACAACCTGCAATAGAATGCCATTGTCTGAAGAAGATTGGCAATAAGAAAATATACTGTCAAAAGCGGATTGCGGATGAGGCGTTGGCAAAGAGGCAAAAAGGCTACCAAGGCAAAAATTCAGGAGACAAAGGGAAGGAGAAGAAGGATGGAGACAAGGTGAAGACTCAGATTTTAGTGAAAAAAGGTAACAACAAAGGCAAGAAGGAGTTTGACTACTCAGCTTGAGTGTTCCAACTCTTGGATGCCTAGAGCAATGGCCTTGTTCGCTCACGGTATGTGTGGTACTTCGACAGTTGCTGCACATCGAACATCACATTTGATGCCAATAATGAGCAAGTTCTAGTGTGGAGAAAAGGTAGATATGTAGTGAGAGGATATCATAGAGCTCAGGTGAAATTTGGATATGTTTTCTACATCCCAAAGATTTTTGTCAACCTACAATCACTTGGGCAGCTGATGAAGAGGGGAGCTCATATAGTGAGCAATGGCAACAACATCACCCTACGGAACAGTGGAGGGGAAGTGTTTGCCGAAGGATGTCTCTTTCCATGCGGCATGATTGGGCTAGACATCAGCCCTCCTACAATAGCAGCTCAAGTTGATCCCTTCACGTCAGCCAGTCTACACCAATCTTCTGGTGCAAATATCTCAGTGTGGCACAAAAGACTCATCAAAATTAGCAATCAGCA
This sequence comes from Penium margaritaceum, assembly GCA_023375785.1. Lineage (NCBI taxonomy): Eukaryota > Viridiplantae > Streptophyta > Zygnematophyceae > Desmidiales > Peniaceae > Penium > Penium margaritaceum. The sequence continues at coordinate 17,914 of SZWC01011451.1, forward strand.
AGTTAAGACCATGAAGAAACAACAACATGTTGATGGACTCGACATCAAGGACTACGATAAGAAGGAACCTGCAGATCCTTGTGAGGATTGTGTGAAGGCCAAACTACCACATCAATTATTCCCTCCCAACAATAAGTGCGTCATTACCGACAAGCTCAAGTTGGTCCACACAAACATTTGTGGACCACTTCCACCAATGGCAATGAACTCAGGTCATTGGTACTTCCTACTTTTCATCGCTAAGGCGATTGGCTTCACTTGGTGCTTCGCCCTCAAGACACACAACGAAGCATCAACACACTTTTTCAAGTGGCTGCCCATGAAGGAGAGACAGAGAAACAAGAAGCTGCAATTCCTATGCTCTGACAACACTGGAGAGTTCACAAGCACTAAATACATGTCTCGTCTTGAAGACATGGGCATCGTGTAGCAGTTTTGACTACCCTACACACCGCAGGAGAATGGTGTCGCTAAACATGGAAATCACACTATGCAAGAGACGCTCAAGTCAATGCTCCTTGGCGCACAGCTTGACACAAGCTAGTGGCCATATGCGCTAAAGCAAAACATTTGGGTACGCAACGGTGTACCACAAGCGGCACTCCCTAACATAACTCCATTTAAGGCATGGCATGGTGAGAAGCCAGACATCAAAGGGTTGCGGACGTTTGGCTACATGACACTTAATCACGTATCAAAGGAGCAAACAAGGAAGCTGAGTGAAAAAGTGTCTTTGGGCTTGTTCATGGGGCAAGCATCCAACATGAAAGGATGCGAGTTCATCGAGATGGACACACAACGCACCATCATCATCTGCAATGCAATATGTTCTGAGAATCTGACATGCACAACATGGGAGGCTAAGCGAAAAATGGCCCAAGATCTTCTATAGACATTCTACGACTCCTATGCCGAGTCCCTCAAGCAATCAAAAGAAGAAGCTACCAGACATCCACTCAACCTTTCAAATTTAGATAAGCGGATAATGAGGCCGTGCGCGTATGTGTGTCCTTTGGCACTCACCACCTTGAAAGCACCACCCTAGACGATGAGTCGGTTAATGTACGTCATGATGAAGCCGAGACGATGGGCGTGCAAGATGGTCGCATCCATCGAGGAAGGTTCAGCCTCCATTGGCTGTAGACAATCGACGTTTCTCACGCCTCTTGCAATAGCAAATGGAACAAATTCAAGGAGATGATAAGGAGGAGCACAACCTTGCCATAACTTTGTGCTCACTATTGAAGGAGTACAAAGTGTTCCTTACAAAATTTTCTACGACACACCTTGCTAAACTTGTGTCACGCCCTTTGAAAGAACTCCCACCAGAGCCAAAGACATTACACAAAGCTCTAAGTGGTGATAATGCAGCAGAGATGAAAGTAGCACTTGATGTAGAGTACAATAGTCTGATGGAGCAGGGAACATTGCAACTCATTGGATTACCATCGCATGCACAGCATGTGGGGGTGAAGTAGGTTTTTTGCATCAAGACCAAGGCTGACGGGAGCATTGACAAGTTCAAAGCCCGACTTGTTGCAAAAGGATCTATGAAAGTGGAAGGAAAGGACTTCTATGAAATCTACGCGTCCGTAAGCCTGTACACGACAGCGCGCATCATGCTTGCCATCGTAACAGTTAAGGACTACGTTGTGCAACAACTTGACGTCCAAAACGTCGTCGTACATGGAGAGATGGATACAACTCTGTTCATGGGAAAGCCAGAAGGGTATGATGACGGCACGAGACGTGTGCGCAAACTGGTGAAGAGCCTATACGAGTTGAAACAAAGTCCACTCCTTTGGTAGAGGAAGCTGTAGGAAATTTTGAAGAACCTCGACTTCAGACCATTGTCTATGACGACTGTCTCTTTCTTCACCAACCTGCAGCAGATGCTCGCCCAGGCTGCTATGTCCTTGTCTACATGGATGACATCCTCATCATTGGCCCATCTGCACAGTTCATCAGAAAAACAGCTATATTAATGTTGAGAGAGGTGAACATCACACTCATACCATCCTTCGAGTTTTACCTCGGCATGATCATTAATCACAACCACAACTTGCATATCTTGGAACTGAGGCAAGAGAAGGAAGGTCTTTGAATGCCTTGATGTACGTGATCGACGCTTACAAACACCCTTGACCCAGCAACAATTGATGCATCAAAGACAAAGGGGGAGGAGTGAGACCGACTACCGCACCAAAGTGGGGTCACTCATGCATGCTGCAAGTTGCACTCGACCGGCCCTACAGTACGCTATGGGAACCCTTGCACGTAGGAACGAGACCTGCACATCTCAAGTTTGTAAGGAGCTTGATCGAGCCCTTATGTACATGAGCGCCAAAAAAGACGCAACACTACGCTTCACAAACTCGAAGGACGTGGAGTTGAAGTGCTTCATTGATGTAGATTTTGAAGGCACGGAGGAGGACTGGTGGAGCACTACGATCTTTGTTTTCCTTCTGACAGGAGCTGTAGTCTCATGGTCCAGGAAGTGGCAAAACATCATCACACTCAACTCTGCCAAAGCTTAGTACGTCGCAGTAACCTGAAACGCACAAGAGGTGAATTAAATACAGAATCTCCTTGACGACATCAGATTTGGGGAAGAGAAACCCACATAAATCTACGTCGACAACAAGTCCGCGATCCACCTCGCAAACTCCACCAAATTCCAAGGACAAAAAAAACACACGCACATTCGCGGCCACTCGATTCCGTCAAAGATCGTTGATGGAATGATGCGACTCATGCGTGTTCCAGATTTGGAGCATTGCACCAAAATTCCTAAAAAGACACTTCCAAAGGACATCTTCAATTGGTACGCTATCTAGCGCGGACTCACCTGAAACGCACTCTCGTAATACAGACAAAACCAAACCGAGCTCTCTGGCACGCGATAGTCAAAAATTTGCACCTTCACCATGATAGTACACTCTACTGGCTACCTGCTCAGGTGCTTCATGGTGTATGAAACATTCAAAGTAGAATGTGCAGGTGACAGGAGGAGAAGGGAACAAGAGCATGTCGTCCCTCACACTCAAGCTCCACAAGTCAACTGCACGCCTTCTCTTGTATTTCCAACGCCATTGGCCCTTCACAACAGCCAAGGAAATCCATACTACAACATAGAAGCAGGTTGCGCGTCTCAGATTTTAGAGCTGGCTGGAAGAGAACTTGGAAAACTACATAAATCACACATTTTCAAGGCTTTAATTCCATCGGCTTCGATGGAATTGACACTAGATGCTCATGGCTCTTTGTCAACAAAAGAGCAGCTAGATACAACAGAGTTTTATCATCAACAACTTCAAATTCAGCACCAGCAGCAAGTAGTAGCAGCAAGAAGTTCTTCGTTGAACGTTTCTTCATAGCAAATTTTGTCGCATGCTTTTTCACAAAATCCCTTTGACCTCCTTGTAGTCATGCACAGCCGTCGCTCAAGGCCTCAATGTCAGCAAAATGTGGTGCCCGATCACGGCGACAAAACGAAAAAGCAACCGCGAGGTCACGGTTTTGGAACACGACCGATTGGTTGCGACCCACGGTCACTCCCTCACGCGAGCAACCTCTCCGTCGCTCACAAGAACAAGGGGAGAGACCATGAGGTTGCGGCAAACTGATCTGGGTACTACGTGCTCTTGTCTCCAGATGCAAAAGAAAGAACAAACAAAAAAAGAAGAAAGGAAAAAACACCAAGAGGACGCGTGGTGCGCGAGATGTTTTTGCGGCAAAGCAAGTCGGCCGAGGGGACAAGAGGAAATCACCGACTCATCTCGCAAAGTTGAGCTTATCGCCACCGAAGATTGTTAGCATGAACTTTGACTGCAAGACCCCGACCGGTGGAGACAGTCAACTCCAGAGAAGCACAACAGAATGTTTGAAGGAGCGAAAGTGAGCTACTCTAAAGCTGACTTGGAGCCCCTTGCTTGGAATGGACCAAGTCAAAATCACGTTGCCTCACGTGATTCCGTGTGTGGCTGCCGATTCAAGCTCCACCACTAAGCGACGAACGGCGGGCAAAACGGTCCAAACAACTATGGAACTGCAACAGCCTGCAGATCCGGCTCCCATTCACAATAGTGTAGTCAAGAATAGCAAAATCACCAGCAAAACTGCAAGTATGCATTTTTCTATTGTATCGAAGACTCAACACAGTGTCAAAAAGTATTTGTTGGCCATAACTCCAATCATTCAAGCAATTTTGCGACCCTTCCAAGGCAAGACTGCTGTTTTCTTGGAATTTCCACCCACTGGAGTGTTTGACAAGAAGGATCACACGGAGACCCCTGACAACCCAATCAGAGGTGGAAAACCCAAGGCACTAACGACGTTATTAGGAACTCCACAACACGGGGTGAAAATCAATGAGGAATTAGAAGTTGCAATTACGCTTAGGGAAATGACCACTTTGGCACTAGGGGATGCCCCACGCCTCCTGGAATTTTCTGGACCACTGTTTGAGCCTAGACAAGAACCCAAGGAGACACAAACTATGTTTCACAAGCACCCAGAAGCTGCGATCAGGGTGGGACAGATTTTATTCCGCCCGATAAACTACCTGAACTTCATCTTCAAGACTCGAGCTTCTGACGAAGACGCGGAGATCCCTCTCATCAAACCAGCTCTTATGGCTACCAAAGAAATCATTGAATTCTTCACCTCTGAGTGAAATCAACAAGGTACCCGTCATCACCAGCACATTTATTGAGGGGGGTTGTTGGAGTAAAGCGTTAACTGCATAAAATTAATGCTACATGTTGGCGCAGTCGATTCTTGATTCGGGGGTTCTTACAAGAAGTTGCACATTTTTCTGTGACTTGCGGGGAAAATTCCTCTTGTGTATAGGCCAGTTGATTACCGAAATAATCTCCCACGTGTTGTGTTCACAACTTGGCAATGTACATAATTACATTGGAAAGTCCAAGAGAGGAGTGACCACCTCGGTTTTCTCACCTACATTGGACAACTCAACAACTGCTTCAGACGTGGCAGGTTAGAGGATGCAACCATGCGGGGTGTGCGCATCGCATTGTACAGGCAGTAGCGAGGTTTTCAGAGCCAGTACACGACCTCGTCAATGAATTACTACACCATCAATGCGTCATCCAATGCCGGGCGATGCTTTACTACATCAACAGGTGGTGACATTGAGACTACTACCTACAAGAGAGAAAAAGGGACTAGACTCCCCAAGAGTAGCAGTCTAGAAGGAGTGGTTGGTAGCCATCACATCTTATCTCAGGAATCCAGCACAAATCAGTGACTGCTATTGCCATCAACTCTGCAAGTCTGCCATTTGCTGAAGATCGCCTCTGTCGACCCAGTGAGCCTGGCAACATAGCTAGCTTGGCTAGGAGGTGCCCTAACTTCCTGAGGGCCTGTCATCCTACAAGACATGCCAAGACTCTTGCTACATTGTTAGAATCTTGGCAAGACGTTGCGCTCAGTTTGGGCCAGGACGAGAGTCAAAGCTTTGCTGTACCTATGCTATTGTGAGACTTGTACATAGAGCTAATGTACATGTACTTTGTATTTTCTTGATACAATCACAAAATCCCACTAAAAATAGCTTCCGCACTTTGCTTTTTAATTTTCTTACAAGTCAAACGTAGCACAGTAAGGTTCTGGCAAGACAGCAAGGTATGTCTAGCCTTTGCTATGGTCATGAAAAATCTAACATGGTTCAGCACTCTGAATGTATTTTACGCGATACTAAGAAAATAGTTGATAGAAAAAGTAGCTTAGGGTTTGCCGGTTGGCGAAAGATTTCACAGTGGATATTCAATTCTATCGGCAATTTCGAATACAAAATCCATGTAAAGGTGAAGGTCGTGTATGATATTCTATTCAACTTGTAATTTTTTTATGAAACATGCACTCTTGTTTAATGTAACACTAACCTTTCCTTTTTACTTTTATGCTCCTCAAAAGTATTTCAAGCTCTACAAAAGTCGTGGGTGGTTTTTTTGGCCTTCAGATGTCGGGATAACGGATTTAATGCATTAACTCAGACATCAAAACGTTGGTGACACCTTGTTAAGAAGTGGATGTGGTGGAGCCTTGAAGCTTTGCTTGCCATATGAATAAGAAGTGGGGTGATTTCCTTCTTTATGCAAGGATTGGTTGTACCATTGATAACTCTCTTGCCTATATTAAGGAAGCAATTCTGATAATTTCCAATTCTGTAGAGAACATCTCTTTTACTATGTGGGTTTATGATCTTTTTCTTTCCAAAAATTTTAAGTAGCATTTATTATCGTTCTCCACTATTATGCTACCATTCCCAATTTTTGAACTCGTTTTGTGTAAGATGTTTTTCCACGGTACGTTGACACCATAAAAAACTGTTATTATTTCTAGGTTCATCACCTGGTTTGCTATCAAAAGTTGCAATAGTGTATTAGGCCATGGAAAACATATTTCACTCATTCAAAATCCATCTGTTGGTTTTTTCTTAAATATTATGTGTTTAAACCAAGTACTCCATCAAATCTGCTAATGTTCTAGCTTATTGAAATTGATGTTTAGAAATTTTCACAAGTGTCTACTGGTTCCCAGGGAAAATAATTTGCCTTTCTAGCTTCATTCAAGAATTATTCTGAAAATTCATAACAGTGTTGGCTTCTGTGGAGGATAGCTCTACTTCCATTCCAATTTTGTTTATTCGATTGTTGTAAGAATTTGTAGAAATGTACGTTGAAACGAAAAGAAAATCCATTGTTGTTGCACCTTCCATAGCCTGCTTGTTATGAAATATTCTAACAATGTCAACTCTAAGAAAGGAAACATCTAACATAATTCTTGCTTCTCCCACTGGTTTCATTTGAAATACCTAACAAGTTTCCACGACAAGGAAATAAAATTTGCTCTCATTCAAGGTCAATGCTTTGGGTTTATCTCATGCATTCTAATGTTGCTTCGTGCTATTTTGGCCAATACCACTACTATTCCACCTTTTTATTTCTCATATCATAAACGTTTGTAGAATTTTCCACAAACCTATGAGATTATGTACTACTTCCCTAGCGTCTTCTTTTTGTTTTCTGTAAGAGATTGTAGCAGTGACTGCTACCCTTGGGAAGGGATCTAATTTCTTCTCAATCTTCATCAAAAACCATTGTCTATAACACAGTGGATGGTTCATGACACGTGGATTGGTCATGCAGGATTGAAACATCAATAAAAACGTAAGCCTAAGATTCATGAGCCACTAAGGAAAAAGGTATTGGAAAAATGTGCTTAATCTAATACTCATTCTAAGAAAGTATGCTTGTAGTGATCTCTTGTTATTTAACGAGTGAAAAGTCCATGACCATGTCCATATCGTATATGTATTTTGATTGTTGCATGGTGTTGCCCGTGTGGTAAAGAAATTACTTTATGAGGCTGATGGTTCTTTTATGCCATGTCAAGATGTGTAAAATCATGATGGGTGAATGTGTATTAGGATTCAGAAACGTAGTGTGGATATTGGAATCTTAAATGTTTGTAGACATTTGTAGATCACGTGGAAAAGAACTTAAATAGTCCCTTAAGCGAGCTATAAGAATGTAGTTGCAAGGGTACATATGTGGAATTCATAAATAAATAATTTCTTGACCCTTGAAGGTGTGTATAATAAAGTTCATTTGGAAGTGATAAAAGTGAATATCGATCAATAACCAAAACTTCTCTGTCATGAAAATTTGTGTTTTCTTTTCACATGTGAAAAGGAGTCTACACATGGATTCAAGCCACATACATTCATGTCTATGGTTTTTTATAATCCTAGGGATAAAAGAATAAACGTTTCAAACATTTAGTGTGGATTGTATGCATTTGGGTAAATTGACTATAGCTTTTAGACTCATTGTGAGACCTTTTTAGATGCCTTCAGAACTAATGTGAGAAATAATTCCTACACTATAGTGCTTGCATAGCCATAAAATTGCACTAATGAAGGGATGGGCTAGTGTGATACGTTTTAGACAAAAAAATGTTTCTTTGTGGGTAAACACAAAAAAAACATGATTTCAAGGGATTTTGTATTCAATCCTTCCTTTTCCTTCATCCAGAATAAAATAAATATTAAATAAAGCAAGAAAATGGTTTTTTATGTAATGGTTTTTTAAATATAATTCAAGAGGTCTAGAAATAAGATGCTAATTCCATAATACTACATAGATCATTCATATGCACATGTAGACATAAGTAGCCACATGTATAAGGGAAAGAATCTGACATATGCAATTGAAAAGATTTAAAGGTGACTATTTGCATCATTATCTCTCATATTATGAAAGAATAATTAAGGTGTCTCTAGTAAAATGCGTGTCAAATTGGGTTTTGCAAAACCAAAAGTCGATGTTGACTAGTGCTTTGCTTTAAATCCAATTACAAATGCATGGAACAAAATGTGTTTATCGTGAATCATGCTTCTAGTTTTTCAAAGCACCAAAAATAAAGCAACATGATTTATATTCATTAAAGATAATAAAAAGATGAATATTGTAATGCTAAACTTTTTCAAATGTTATTTTTTTCCAAAAGCTCCATATTATACTCCTGAAGAAGTATTTAAATGCTTTGTGATGTTGAATTGTCTCTTGGTAATATTTCTATTCAAGAAAATGTACTCCATGGTGTACTCCTTAAGAATTATTTTAATACATATTTCATATGCACTTAAGTTGAAGCATCGACCTCTTGAGACTAAGTTTTACAAACCTGAAAATATAGATACTAGGTGGGCACTTATGATTTGTTAAAGTGAATGCACAAGAGCAATGCAAGATGTTTAAGACATTTTGCTAGATCCTCTTAGCCTTAAGCTGAAATTTCGTGACCAAGATATGCCAAAAAATGAATCATAAATGTTATGGTTGAAGTATTTCAATTTNTACAAACCTGAAAATATAGATACTAGGTGGGCACTTATGATTTGTTAAAGTGAATGCACAAGAGCAATGCAAGATGTTTAAGACATTTTGCTAGATCCTCTTAGCCTTAAGCTGAAATTTCTTGACCAAGATATGCCAAAAAATGAATCATAAATGTTATGGTTGAAGTATTTCAATTTATTTTGAATGCATGTTATAACTCACAAAATGTGGTACACGTGTTTCCATCTCAATTCAAGACTAGCTATTCCTTCTTCTCAAGTTTTCTCAAAACTAATAAAGCCCTGAAGAAAACCTTGATGTACTCCTAAGCTTACAACAGTCCCTATAGTGGATTATGTTTGACTTAGACAGCATCTCATGTCTACCAAGCTTCTTTCCACATTCGTAAATGGGTGATTTGAAATCAAGAAAGCTTTACCAAGCCCATGAAACTTGCATTCTAGCTTGATGTTAGTGTTAGAAAACAAGGTCAAAACATTTATTTCTTTGAAGAAGGTCGTACTAATCATTATAGAATATTATTTACTGTCAAAGTTTGTCTTTCAAAAAAAGAATGTTTTGGCGATGCCAATGCACGTGGAGATGTATCCAGGTATGTCGGACTTGGTGTTGAACATTGAAATGATCTTTACTTCGCATATGGTGGAGTTTTTGTTTCTGAAGTAATCGGCGAATCTAACCAAAACCGTCTTGGCATCATAGTTAAGAGCATGCATGTTGCTGTGGAGACTGATGAAAGAATTTGCGACAATGGCTAGGATAGTGGTGTTTTTCTTAGCTCCCATGCATTGTTCTTGGCAATGTTGGTGGGGTCGGTGGGAGGTGTAGTGGAGCCAATTTCGTAGATGATGAAGAAAAGCACAATGCCCTTTTTCTTCGTGGTGCCGGAGAAGTTGCCAAGGTTGAATTTCCATATCTTTTAATTGTGGGATTCGTTGAACTTTGGCGCATTTTTGGGACAACAAGCTAGGAGCTACCCATTGTTGCAAAGGAGGCCATGGAGGAGTATTGAAAGAATTTTGTTGGGGAGGGGGATGAAAACTTATGTAAAAAATGAAAGAGTTTTTAACCTATTCTTTTTGCAATGAAAAGGTCATGGAAATAGGCTAGCGAAAGGGGAAAATAGAAACGTTTGGTGCGTGATATCATAAGAAAAAAATGCTTTTTATAAGGATGGTGGGTAGAAATGTTTTTGTTTAAGGGAGCCAAAGGAGAACCTGATTTTTTTTTATGATGGAAAGCTTAAGAGAGAGGCACACAACAGTTAGGTCCAGACAAGACTTGAGCTAGAGCATCAAACACAAAACATTCATGATTTAAGTGGTGGAAAGAAAATATTGGATGTGAAGAAAAATTATAATTATACAAAGGGAGGCTAGAGGAAGAGGTAAGCAACAATTTGCACCAATACAAATAGGCTTTTTAAGCATTCACAAAGTAACACTTGCAATGAATGTGTGATTGTGCAATGTGATGGCACTCCAAGTGAAAATCGGGTCACTTGAGCTGTGATGCCATAATGAGAATGGAAACATAATCGATGTGTTTTATGGTTTAGGAAGATGTGTAAGATAATGGACAGCTAGTGGCCTACGTAGAAAAATGAAAGAATGTATAATGAATCGAGCTTAGGTGAGATGAAGTGGAGATGAGGTACTAGGGAGGTGAGGTTTTGAGAGTATGTTCTAGTGTGAAGGTAAGGAGGTAGGAAGGTGAGGTGTGGAGGCTATGTGCGGAGATAAGGTAGTGGGAAGGTGTGGTAAGTTGAGTTTTTGGGAGGATGAGGTGGGAAAGTGAGGTGGCGGAAAGGTGAGGTGGTGCAAAGGTGAGGTGGTGGGGAGGTGAGGTGATCAGAAGGCCTTGTTTCCCTGATTTGGGGGAGGGATGAAATTGTAAGGTCAAGTGGTTGTGTATCCTATTTGGAAAAATTGGAAATTTATGGCCGCCTCTAGATAGGAAAATACATGGATTTGGTTTTACGGAAAATATGCAAAATAGCCAAAACATGGGAAAATGGGTGGGGTATCTACGTTAGGGGAGAAGTTATGAGTTAGATTGAGGAACAATTCTCACAGGATTTGAAGATGTCAAGACAAGAAAAAACAACATAAGATGGGATAAAGTTGAATTTCATTTACAACTAACCCTTTAATCATGCCCTTAATCCCTAATTCATTGTAGCTTGGTTGTGGAATGTTGTGGGATCTTTACAATACTTTGGGAACCCAATAGAAAAAACGACATCATTTTGCTTCTAAGTCAGTGGAATTATCATAGAAAAACTTTTAAAATCATGTGAAAGACAATTTTTCAAGAATTTAGTCTCTTCAAATCCACAATATGTTCATGTATCAAGTGTTGAATGGATTACATGCAAAGAATTTGATCTTTTCTTCTTTCAAGAATTTTGGTGATGAGATAGTTGGCTAAAGTTCATATTCCATATTGCACCATCATGAAGTGAATGTTTTGTTTCTAAATCACACACTTATGATTACTCATTGATCCTTTAGTATTGTTTGGAATTTTTTCATCGTGGGATGGTATCTATTCCCTTTTTTTATATGGTTTTCAACTCAACTATAATGGGCCTCTCTCTCTTGTTCTTCCTCTATTTCCCTCTCTCTCTCTCTCTCGCTCTCTCTCTCTCTCTCTCTTTCTCTCTCCCTCTCTCTCTCTTCCCCATTGTCTCTCTCTTTCTATCTATCTCTCTCTATCTCTCTCTCTCTCTCTCTATCTCCCCTTCTCAACAATAGGGTAGNTTTGGTTTTACGGAAAATATGCAAAATAGCCAAAACATGGGAAAATGGGTGGGGTATCTACGTTAGGGGAGAAGTTATGAGTTAGATTGAGGAACAATTCTCACAGGATTTGAAGATGTCAAGACAAGAAAAAACAACATAAGATGGGATAAAGTTGAATTTCATTTACAACTAACCCTTTAATCATGCCCTTAATCCCTAATTCATTGTAGCTTGGTTGTGGAATGTTTTGGGATCTTTACAATACTTTGGGAACCCAATAGAAAAAACGACATCATTTTGCTTCTAAGTCAGTGGAATTATTATAGAAAAACTTTTAAAATCATGTGAAAGACAATTTTTCAAGAATTTAGTCTCTTCAAATCCACAATATGTTCATGTATCAAGTGTTGAATGGATTACATGCAAAGAATTTGATCTTTTCTTCTTTCAAGAATTTTGGTGATGAGATAGTTGGCTAAAGTTCATATTCCATATCGCACCATCATGAAGTGAATGTTTTGTTTCTAAATCACACACTTATGATTACTCATTGATCCTTTAGTATTGTTTGGAATTTTTTCATCGTGGGATGGTATCTATTTCCTTTTTTTATATGGTTTTCAACTCAACTATAATGCGCCTCTCCTTCTTGTTCTTCCTCTATTTCCCTCTCTCTCTCTCTCTCGCTCTCTCTCTCTCTCTCTCTCTCTCTCTCTCTCTCTCTTTCTCTCTCCCTCTCTCTCTCTCCCCCATTCTCTCTCTCTTTCTATCTATCTCTCTCTATCTCTCTCTCTCTCTCTCTATCTCCCCTTCTCAACAATAGGGTAGTAGAATCTGCATTAATGTCTTATTTAGTGATAATGTGTGTTTTTTTCAGCATGTACAATGTTTAAGTATTAGGATTTTATCTCGTATTTAGAAAATGAGGGTGATGGAAACTGTATTGCAATAAAAAATACAAGGTTTATCCATGATATGGATTGTCCATTTGCTTCTTGTCGAACGTTGAAGTTTCCTTGTGCGCGTCATGGTCATTGGCATTTTGCTCTTATACATTCATGGTAAAACCAAACAAGTTGTTTGGTCTTGTACTTCCGACATTTTGCATTCCAAACATCTACTAATTGTGTCATTTCTTGAATATATGCAGAAACATATACGCATGAGTTCTTCAAGCTTGCTTGCCACATTCAAGCTATGATTGATCCAAGAAAAATGATTGGATTCGATTTTTGTTGGAGACATGTAGATGGCTAAGGTATTATGCTAGTGGTTGCATAAATCCTAAGGAAGAAAACATTAATTAACTTGCCCATAACCATTGCCAGATGTATGGGCAATGTGTGTAGGATGGATATTTTGTTTTTGATGTTTTTTCCAAAATAGGTGTCTTCGTGTATTAGACATGTTGTGTCTAAGAGACCACATGCATTGGCAAGCCATAATTATACGTGAGGTGTTTTTATGTGACCCATCATGCATGTTGTGCATGTTGTTTAACTATGTGTAAGGGATTTCCACTTCAAGCATGTGTAACATTTTTTCAACATAAGTATTCCTCCATAACAAAATGAAGCACTGATCATTCTTAAAATTTCCAACATATTTGATGAGCACTAGAGAATTTGCATTTAGCAAGCTAGGTAGCTTTGCCGAAGAACACATCATTAAAACCACACTTAAGGCTTTATATCATTCTTTAATTTTGTGGAACTTGAAAAGAAATCAGAAATTGATGCACATTGGACATGTCGGGTTTACGTGATCTTCTAAAGGCAAGGTTGTGCATCATGAAACCATCACCTTTTATTGTTGGTGTTGTTTTCACAGGTTAACAACATAATCTTAGCACTTCACACAATTGGTATAGTGAGACTTGGCTTAAGTACATTTGGCACTTGTGCTAATGCTTTTATGGCAGCTTAGTTACAAATGAGATGGTCACTGATGTAAAACATGGAATCAAGTCTTGTTATCCTTTGGTTGGGATTTGAGCAAACTGTGCTTTTTTTTCTTTACGAGTGCAATTCGAATGATGGTTGCGCAATTGGAGCCCACATCTACAACTGCATTTGACACTTGTGTCCTTGGCACTCATTCTTGTCTCATTGACACCGATTTCATTTTCCTTCTTGCCACGCACATCAAGAGTTAAGCTGACACACTTGCCATCAATGACATAAGTGGGTAAGCCACAAGGTACTTGAGGATCATATATAGCCTTCAACGTGTGCGATATCTAGTATTAGTTTTGCTTTGCAAAATAATGCTATTTAATTGCAATATGAAAATTAATGAGACCATGAGTCACTTTGCGAAAAAGATGTGGAATGCGTTTGCGGTCATTGTTGATCATATCTTGCTTCTTCATTAGTGTATTTGTTAGTGCAATATAGAAATTAAGTCTTTTTTGCTTCAAGCTGTTCATAACACCCTTCAAAACGATATTTCTTCACTCACAAAGGTAACACTTGTGTGAAATGTATTAAGCTTTAGAAACCACGAAAACACATGTGCCTTATGAACTGGACAATTTCTCTACTTCCCCATTTCTTAGAGAATTCTATACAGTGCATTCGAACTTTTTGTCTTTAAATGTTCATTCAATATTTCCAAAAATTTAGGTAGAATGTTGAATTTTTATATCTTTCATAGACATTTTCACCTTTTTTGCCGCAATGAAAAGACATCCCTGAAGGCCAAAGCCATTGTCCAACTTAGAAATTATTCCTTCCCTTATTGCGAGTATGTATACGAAAATCATTGTTTTGGATACATCAATAGCTTTTCTTGAGCTTTGAATAAGTCCTTATGATGTTGAAAATTTTTGTGTGGTTTGGAAAAAGCTGTGAAAATGGAGAATTTGAGAAAAAATATTACTAGCTATGTGCTAGTTTTTAACATCCACACTCTCACCCTTATCATGATTGGCTAGTTTCTACACTACGAGAGCACTCCAAATAGGAAAGATAGTGCTACTCTTGCTGATTTACTAGTCTAGGAAGCTCGTTTTCCTTCCTTCTTTTGACGATGTGGATTGGTCTTAGAAGGGGATGAGGTTGGTATGCTTTCTTGCTTCCTCTCAAGCTATTGGCATTTGAGATTTTGGGAAGAGGGAAGAAGGGAATTCTTTTCACCTACCTTTTCATACGTTAGCTGAAGGAGAAGAATAAACTTTTCTCCTTGGGTTCTAAAAACGTGTTTTTTGAATGGCATGGAAGAAATGCCTCCCTTCCTTCCTCAACGAGCCTACGGCCATGTAGGTGGTGGGGGACATAGAGATTTCCTTTGTTCTTCCCCACCACTTGTTAGTCCATGGGATATGTGCGATTGGATAGAATGCCCCTCTCCTCTCCTTATAACCATTCACAAATGGGAGGGGGGGAAATAACTCCCTTTTTTGCCATCGTGTCCTATTGGCTCCATGGACAAGGCCTATAGGGTGCTCGACCCTTTCCTCCCCATTGAGGCAATGGATGCCATTGACGTGGAAGAGAGGGTATAGCTCCACCCTTTCCTCCCCTTGGCATTTTTTGTGTGATAGGTGACGGGGAAGGAACTCGGCTTTGCCATTTTCTCACTGATTGTGTAATTGTGCCATGGATGATGGGGAGGAGATGGGCCAACCTCCTCTCATCCGCATTCACTCGATTAACATGGATGGATTAGAAGGTGAGTCACACTTCTCTCCTTCCTCTTGGCAGTATTTGCGCCACAGGAAAGGGGGAGGTGGGGACTTCGCCGCTCTCATTCCCCTTGGTATCGGTGGTGTCTTGGAAGTTGGGAAACTCCCTTCCCTTCTCCTCTTGGAAATTTTAGGATAAAGGAAGGAAACAAGGAGATAATGCTTTCCCCCCTCCCATCCCCATTGCTACTCTTGGCACCATGCGCAGGGAGGGGGAGCATCCTACCCTTCATTGAGATCGTGAATCGTAGTTCATTCACAATAGCCAATGAAAATCATCAATCAAGCAGCTATTTGAGCGTGAGCCATTGGCCATGTAGAGGTTTTTGTTTTCAATGGCCAAGGCTTGTATTAGCTAGCTTCAACTCATTGAAATCAAGATCATGGAGCTTCAAGTGGGAGTATGAATCACTCGCTTCAATAACCAGACCATGTTTTGAGTGGCTATCCATATATTTTGTTGTTGTTTTAGTAACATAAATGTGTAAATATATTTTCCATTGAGGAGATCTATCACACGCATGATGCAAAAAATGATGTTTTCATCTATTTGGGAGATGGTTTTTCTTTTGCTAGTATACATTTTCTAGGCCATTTTTATGTCTAGTCGTGGATCAAAAAGAATGTTCCCTTAGAATAATTGTCTAAATAGGACAAATGAATGGATGCCTCAACCATTTAAAGTGTGACAAACCTTGCCATGAATCAAGAGGGTTGTCATAATGGATAGAAGTCGAGTATGCACCAGAATCTTACTGAGGACATGCAAGCTCCACCAAGAAAGTGGACTATTACATTCCTTATGTGTCAAGAGCTGTGATGAATATTTCTTTTAGGCACTCCTCTTACATACGATATGGTAAGAGGTTTTTTTTGGCGCTCTTGTCACACTAGAATCTAGTTCATACATTATTCTAGATCTTTTGCTACTTGAAACCTTAACCTTTAGTGCTGATAGTACACAATGAATATTAAAGATCATTTTCAACCGTAGTGATGGTTCAAAAACTATGTTATCACTTTGAAATTGCAACATCATTTAATTTCAAGGCGGCTTTTGGACACCCCATGCTTAAAATGGGAAACAATTTTATGTTTGTTTTAAATGATAGAATGTCAACTCTAGAAACAAATCTTAGTAGAGACTAACGGTTTTAAGTAACTCATGGATAATGGACACAAAGGTTTTAAATTTGTGTGAATTGAATGTAGGATGGTATTATCATTATGAATACCTTTTTTAAAAGATGATGAATTCATTTCTTAGTCACTACTTTGAAAATAACATGTCTAAGGTCTTTTGCCTCCGAAATTCTTCACAATACTTGTCTTGTTACAAAATGTGTCTTATAGTAAGTAATGTTGAATACGACGTGTGGAGGGGAGGAGGAGGAGGACGTGGAGAGGAAACAGTCGTGTAAAAGAGTCAATGGTGAACTCTGGGGACAGAAGTGACCAAACAATGGTAATAGAGAGAGGAGATGAGCGAGGCTTCTCTAAAGAGGGGAAAACCACCTCACCCATCAATAATTCCACTTGGAGGCGGACTTGCGCATGACTGCTCAGATTTCCCCAAAATCCTTTTCACAGCCTTTTCCGTAACAATGGATCTCACTATACTCAAACCTAAAAATGTTTAGCAAGACTATGCTTGCAGAGGTATGCAAGAGTCACACACAGGTTGACACAACTCCAAAAAAATGGTGGTTCTCGCTATCATTATGTGAACAAGGGGAAAAGAACAGAAGCAACCATCGTTGAGTCGGCTCCCCCACAAAGGTGGGTGTATCCTGTATTAAATGTTGCCAACTACTTTGTTGAGTTCCCACAAAAAGGTGGGTCTCGCTGCCACAAAATGGGAGAACGGGAAGACATTGGGTTTCAATACATGAAGTTGTGTCTTGTTGTGTGAGACAATGCTAAACACAATAGTAGAAGCATAACAGGGGATCTTGGTGTCACCACTTGAACAAGGGAAAAAGGATGGAAGCAACCATGAGGGTGTTGGATCCCAAACAAAGGTGGGTCTAACCGATAGGAAATGGTGACATCTACGTCATGTAGTTCCCACACAAAGGTGGGTCTCACTGCCACAAAGTGAACAAAGGGTAGACAATGGGCGTCAACAAATGAAGCTAGGGCATATAATGTGAGACTGCATCAAAGCATAGAGTGGGGGTGGAAAGCACACAATGGGTTTTACATAGCGATAGAAGGATGTGAGAAAGAGGGACAACGATCATGGTACTGTGGGGTAGGAAAACAAAAGTCAAAGGAACCATCAGTGACGCCAAGAAGGGACTTGGGAGAGAGGGTTGAGACATGAGAGGATGTGAGTCCATATGTGGGTGTGATGGCGAGGAAACAATGTATCAGGTCGAGCATCAACTGATGTACATGGGTGAGCGTGGAAGGAGGGAGGGAGGCATCGGGACCTAGTCAAAGCCATGGGAGGGCCGATGGAGAGGAGGCAGAGGGGATGATGAGCAGGGAAGGAGGGATAGAGAAACAACAGTGTTGTTTTTGAACTTGTTTGCGAGAACGTTTAGACACCGGTAAAGGAGCGAAGGGAGGGAGAGGGGAGAATGGAGATGATGGATGTGACGAGGACACAAAAAGGTCTGGTGACAAGTGAGGGGCGAGAGAAGGCAAGGTAGGGGTGGAGGAGGTGACACTAGGTGGAGGTGAATGATCGAATATGAATGTTGCTGGGATGATGCATGGACAAGATTGGGTACAGGTGGAGTGAATGGAGAGAAGAGGTCTAGCAATAGATGGAGATGAGGGGTCAAGAAAACGAGGATCGTGAACAAAAAGGCGTGGTGGCAAAGCAGTATTCAAAGGAGGAGGAGAAGGGGAAGAGGTGGAAGAGGCAAAGGTTCATGAAGGACCAACTAGGGAAGGTGGTGGGGTGTTGGCAGACAAGGATGGATCCCAACTAGCTGGAACACGAGGAGAAAGAACAGCACGCAAGGCAGGGTGAGAGGTGTGGTGATGGAGGGAGGCAGACAAAAACAAAGGCACGGAGGGGAATGTGACAGAGGGAGATGAAGGGAGGGTGGAGGATGATGATATTGTTGAAGGGGATGGAGAGGGAGAAGGAACAACATTGAGAGAATTGAGCACGAGTGCAACGGAGGAAGTGTTGAGAGAGAAAGAACAGGGAGGAAAAGATGTATCATGAATCACTTAAGTGAGCACATTGACATCAGAAAGCAAGGGCAAAGGGCAAGACGAGGCATGAAGGACGACCTGTTTGGTTACCCAACTTGCAAGGGCAGGCAAGCATAGGAGAAAGGAGTGTGAAGTGGGCTACACAGGGGACACTTGATGGAAAGGATGGGGCACCCACAAGGGAGGGCAACAAGGACACGCCTGTCAAGCATGTGTAGGGGCGGCACAATAAAAGTAGACGAGAGGAAAAGGGGAGAGGAGTGAGACATACGCGAGCAAGAGCATAGGAAGGAATGTACAACAAGACGAAGAACGAGTCAGGGAGAGACACGTAGAAAAAGGATGTGGGGAAGGAAAGGTGCACCGGGGAGCTAGACGAGGGTAGGGACACACTCAAAAGCAAGAGGAGGGAGGGGAGAGGGGTCAAACTACACAACAACATGATGCGAGGACAAAGAAAAGAGAGAGATAGAGAGGGTGAGAGATCAAGAGAGATAGAGAGGGAGAGATAGGTAAAGAAAGAGAGGGAGAATGGAGAGCAGAACGAAGGGATTGGGAGGAAGGATGGCAATGACAATGCAATGTTGATGGTGATAGGGAGGACGTGAGGGATGATTGGGAGGCAAGGAGAGAGATGAAAGGAGAGGTGAAAGAGAAAGATAGAGGGAGAGCAAGAGAGTGAGAAGAGGAAAGGAGGTCGTAGAAGAGAGAGTGAGGGAGATTTAGGGAGGGGGAGACAATGAGGGGAGAGACAAAAACAAAAGAGGGAGAGTAAGGAAGAGGATGGGCGGAGGGGGAGGCAGAAGGGTGGAGAGGAGTACAATTGATGGCGACAACGAGGTCGATGGCCGGAGTGATGGAGACGGCGGTAGCAATAGAGATGGCGATGGCGATGTCAAATGCGATGTTGATGGGGACGGTGGTTGCGAGGGAATGTGGACACCAAGGAAAGGTAGGATGACGAGGGGGGAAGGGGGAAGGGAAATGGGGGGATGAGAGAGATAGAGGAAGGACTACAGAGAGAGGAAGGGGACTGATTCGAGAGAGAGAGATAGAGAGAGAGAGAGGGAGAGATACAGAGAGAGGACAAAGAGGGGCGAGGGTAGAGTGGGTTGAGAAAGAGGGAGAGTGAGAGAGGGAGAGGAAGGGAGAGAGAGGAGGAAGGAGAGAGAGTAAGGAAGTGGATGGAAGAGCGACGGAAGGACGTAGAGGAGGGATGGCGATAACACTGGCTATGGTGATGGCTGTGATGAGGGCAATGGTGGGGGCGAAGGCAATGGTGATGGCAACGTTGATGGGGAAGGGGATGGCAAGAGGCTCGGACAGGGATGAGGGATTGGGGTGAGATGGAGAGAGGGGAGGAGCAAGGGAAACAGGTAGGAGGAGGCTGGGCGTAGAAGAGAGAGAGAGATGGAAAAAGGGATTGTGGATGTGGAAAGGTTTAAGAGAGTGGAGGGATTACACTAGAGGAGAGATAGAGAGAGTGTGTGTGAAAGGGATGGAGGGGAGGAGGAGGTGGGGAGGGGGTGGGGGGTGGGAGAAAGTTATGGAGAGCAAGGGAGATGGAGGGGGAGGGCTGAAAGAAGGGTGGGAGGGCGGGTAGGAGAGTGAAAGAGAGAGAGAGAGAGAGAGGAAGAGAGAGAGGGAGAGAGAGAAAGAGATCAAGAGAGAGGGAGATAGAGAGAGTGAGAGATGGAAAGAGAGAGATATGGAGAGAGAGAGATGGAGAGAGAGAGATAGATAGATAGAGAGAGAGAGAAAGAGAGATCGCGAGAGGAGGAGAGAGAAGAGAAAGAGATCGAGGGANAGAGGGGAAATGCAAGAGAGGGGGAATAGGGCGAATATTATGGAGATGAGGGCGGAGGGAGGGTGACATCAAGAAAGGGGGAACGGGGCAGAAGAGGGCTTAGGGACGGGTGGAGGGAGGGCGACGCCAAGAGAGGGCAAAGGGGAAGGGAGCGGAGGGTTGGAGAGTGCGAGCGGATGTTGGAGGGGCTTCAAAGGGGTGGAAGAGGGGGAGGGGAGAAAGGAGATGGGAGGCAGGGGAGGTGAGGGCACAGGGAAGGCGATGAAGGAGGGGGAAAGAGCAAGCAAGAAGGGGAAGGGACAAGGGATAGAGGGAGGATGGGGGGTGTGAGGGGAAGGGGAATTGAAAGGAGGGAGGGAGGGGAAGTGGGGGGCCCACCGTGGGCTAAGTGTCGACGGCGTTGATTGTGTCAATGGTGTAAAAGAGGGTACAGCGAGGGTGGCCGAAGATCGCAGTTGGAATCTAGAGGTGGGGTTTGTTTGCGAACCCGGCCACCGAAGCTGAGTGAGCCAACCGAGCGGATGCGGAAGGGGAAACGACGAGAGGCCGTGCACTCAGCTAGAAAGGAGGAGGGGGGGGCTCCCACTAACTCTGAAGCTATGATGCCATGTTGAAGAGGACACGTGGAGGAGAGGACGAGGAGGAGGTGGAGAAGACGCAGTTGTGCAATAGAGTGAATGGTGAATTTGAGGAACAAAAGTGACGAAACAATGGCGAGCGAGAGACTAGATGGGCAAGGCTTCTCACGTGAGGGGACAACCACTTTCCCCATCAATAATTCCGCTCTGAGGCGGACTTGAGCCTGACTGCATGGATTTCCTTAAAATCCTTTTCAGAACTATTACTATAAAGATGGATCTCAAAATTTTCAAAAATACAAATTTTAATTAAGTAGCTTTGTCTGTACGGTCTTTCTACTCATTTTTTCATCAACTATTTACAAAATTGTATTTCATCTTGAACAAATTGATTAGTTTTTTGGGTGAAATTATCATATTCCTAGTTTATGGAACTATAGTGCTCATAGGCTTGTCATCCAGAAAAAATTCTACTAACCATTTATGGGTTATGAGTAATGCTTTGCACAAAACAAAGAAAAAGGAAGAAATGACATGGCGAGGTGGCATGCCATGGAACGTCAATGCATGACATGTACCGCCCCAGGCTATTATCACAAACCCTTATGTCAAATGGTTTGTGATATGAGTAAGGGAGAATTGTTTCGTGGTGTTCAAGATTCCTAAAATGTTTAAATTGATCTAGTTGGGCTGCGTTACAATGGGGCCTAGCAGGAGCGCATGAAAAAAAACCCCTTAAGGTAAACGTTTTATTTGGACTTGGGTTTCATTCTTCAAATAGGGAGTTTGCCCTTTGTGGAAAGGTTAAAGAAGGGCGTTGTCACTCGATCTTGAGGGATTGATGACCCCTTTGGTTTTTCTTCTATATGCAACCCACGGAATTTTATGTGAAGCCATATTTTGTGCACGGGCTCCACCTGTGCCAAAGATACAGAATATTAAATCAGATTGCGGATTTTCTATGTTCAAACAAAGTTACATGACTACGTTGGGATTCTCATGTGGGAGGGACTTTTCATGTTATTTTTTGCCATCCTTGCGACGTATGTCGTGAGCATGCATGATTTTGAAGTGCACTTATGAGTTTTATTTTTCCAATGCTATGCCGATGTGAATCACTCTTTGCGTTTGATGGGTATTTGAGTTATTTGGGTCTAGATCGTTCCTAGCTCGGAAAGTTGTTCATGAAACATTGTTGGTCAGAAACAGTCCATGGAAAGTTTTTGTAGGAACATATTTTTTTTAGGTATAGGAAGTAAGCATTTTTCATCTTCCAAATAGATTTGTAGGCATGAATTTATCTAGTTCATTAAGGAAAAGATGAATGAAGGTAACAATAACAATATTAATGTTTTGATTCAATAAATTGAGGGGCATACATAATAAGCATGTAATTGAAGCTAACATGTAGATTTTTTTGCATTTGTTGTATCCATAAAATAGTTTGAAAGTTCTCTTAGAAACATAAATTTTAGTTGAATGTGAAGCAAATGACATGAAGAACTAAAATATGGCATGCCTTTGTAAGAAGGAAAGGTATGTATTTATGGATTAACTTCTAGTATGATATACTATGGCTTTAGTGAAAATAATATAACAGTTTAGAAAAGTTTATTTTCGTCTTATCATGCTTTTAAATTGTAGAAAACGGATCATAAAAAGTGTGAGAATAATTAGAAATGGTCAGAATATATTCAAGTATTTTCTTTTGAAAATAGTGTTTGTTTCAAGAAGAACGTTTCATCATCCTTAGTCAATATGAAATGAAATCAAATGGAGTAGTTTGGGACGTTTTTATTATTCAAGAATGGCCGAAGATAGTTTTATATAATTTAAAACTATTTTTGAGGGAATTATCATCTTAAAAGCGTTTTCAAAGATTAGAGAAGTCATGAATGTTAAGGTTTCACCATGAATTTTGGTATTTGTTTTTAGAATCATGAAGATCAGGATGTATTTGATACCTAAATTCTAATTCATGTATATAATTAATTTATTTCTTAAATCGGACATGTAATCGGTATAAAGTTTACAGTCCAATAGTGTTTTGATTTATGGCTTTGCCCATTAATGTTTCATTTTTAGTTTTTTTTCCTTTTCATTATTTAATTGAAAAAAGCGTTTAAAAGGACCATAGATGTANGGGGAGGGCGGAGGGGAGGGCGGTGGCAAGGGTAGAGGGGAGGGGAGGGTAGAGGGAGAGGGGAAATGCAAGAGAGGGGGAATAGGGCGAATACTATGGAGATGAGGGCGGAGGGAGGGTGACGTCAAGAAAGGGGGAACGGGGCAGAAGAGGGCTTAGGGACGGGTGGAGGGAGGGCGACGCCAAGAGAGGGCAAAGGGGAAGGGAGCGGAGGGGTGGAGAGTGCGAGCGGATGTTGGAGGGGCTTCAAAGGGGTGGAAGAGGGGGAGGGGATAAAGGAGATGGGAGGCAGGGGAGGTGAGGGCACAGGGACGGCGATGAAGGAGGTGGAAAGAGCAAGCAAGAAGGGGAAGGGACAAGGGATAGAGGGAGGATGGGGGGTGTGAGGGGAAGGGGAATTGAAAGGAGGGAGGGAGGGGAAGTGGGGGGCCCACCGTGGGCTAAGTGTCGACGGCGTTGATTGTGTCAATGGTGTAAAAGAGGGTGGAGCGAGGGTGGCCGAAGATCGCAGTTGGAATCTAGACGTGGGGTTTGTTTGCGAACCCGGCCACCGAAGCTGAGTGAGCCAACCGAGCGGATGCGGAAGGGGAAACGACGAGAGGTCGTGCACTCAGCTAGAAAGGAGGAGGGGGGGGCTCCCACGAACTCTGAAGCTATGATGCCATGTTGAAGAGGACACGTGGAGGAGAGGACGAGGAGGAGGTGGAGAAGACGCAGTTGTGCAATAGAGTGAATGGTGAATTTGAGGAACAAAAGTGACGAAACAATGGCGAGCGAGAGACTAGATGGGCAAGGCTTCTCACGTGAGGGGACAACCACTTTGCCCATCAATAATTCCGCTCTGAGGCGGACTTGAGCCTGACTGCATGGATTTCCTTAAAATCCTTTTCAGAACTATTACTATAACGATGGATCTCAAAATTTTCAAACATACAAATTTTAATTAAGTAGCTTTGTCTGTACGGTCTTTCTACTCATGTTTTCATCAACTATTTACAAAATTGTATTTCATCTTGAACAAATTGATTAGTTTTTTGGGTGAAATAATCATATTCCTAGTTTATGGAACTATAGTGCTCATTGGATTATCATCCAGAAAAAATCTACTAACCATTTATGGGTTATGAGTATTGCTTTGCACAAAACAAAGAAAAAGGAAGAAATGACATGGCGAGGTGGCATGCCATGGAACGTCAATGCATGACATGTACCGCCCCAGGCTATTATCACAAACCCTTATGTCAAATGGTTTGTGATATGAGTGAGGGAGAATTGTTTCGTGGTGTTCAAGATTCCAAAAATGTTTAAATTGATCTAGTTGGGCTGCGTTACAATGGGGCCTAGCAGGAGCGCATGAAAAAAAACCCCTTAAGGTAAACGTTTTATTTGGACTTGGGTTTCATTCTTCAAATAGGGAGTTTTCCCTTTGTGGAAAGGTTAAAGAAGGGCGTTGCCACTCGATCTTGAGGGATTGATGACCCCTTTGGTTTTTCTTCTACATGCAACCCACGGAATTTTATGTGAAGCCATATTTTGTGCACGGGCTCCACCTGTGCCAAAGATACAGAATATTTAATCAGATTGCGGATTTTCTATGTTCAAACAAAGTTACATGACTCCGTTGGGATTCTCATGTGGGAGGGACTTTTCATGTTATTTTTTGCCATCCTGGCAACGTATGTCGTGAGCATGCATGATTTTGAAGTGCACTTATGAGTTTTATTTTGCCAATGCTATGCCGATGTGAATCACTCTTTGCGTTTGATGGGTATTTGAGCTATTTGGGTCTAGATCGTTCCTAGCTCGGAAAGTTGTTCATGAAACATTGTTGGTCAGAAACAGTCCATGGAAAGTTTTTGTAGGAACATATTTTTTTTTAGGTATAGGAAGTAAGCATTTTTCATCTTCCAAATAGATTTGTAGGCATGAATTTATCTAGTTCATTAAGGAAAAGATGAATGAAGGTAACAATAACAATATTAATGTTTTGATTCAATAAATTGAGGGGCATACATAATAAGCATGTAATTGAAGCTAACATGTAGATTTTTTTGCATTTGTTGTATCCATGAAATAGTTTGAAAGTTCTCTTAGAAACATAAATTTTAGTTGAATGTGAAGCAAATGACATGAAGAACTAAAATATGGCATGCCTTTGTAAGAAGGAAAGGTATGTATTTATGGAGTAACTTCTAGTATGATATACTATGGCTTTAGTGAAAATAATATAACTGTTTAGAAAAGTTTATTTTCGTCTTATCATGCTTTTAAATTGTAGAAAACGGATCAAAAAAAGTGTGAGAATAATTAGAAATGGTCAGAATATATTCAAGTGTTTTCTTTTGAAAATAGTGTTTGTTTCAAGAAGAACGTTTCATCATCCTTAGTCAATATGAAATGAAATCAAATGGAGTAGTTTGGGACGTTTTTATTATTCAAGAATGGCCGAAGATAGTTTTATATAATTTAAAACTATTTTTTAGGGAATTATCATCTTAAAAGCGTTTTCAAAGATTAGAAAAGTCATGAATGTTAAGGTTCCACCATGAATTTTGCTATTTGTTTTTAGAATCATGAAGATCAGGATGTATTTGATACCTAAATTCTAATTCATGTATATAATTAATTTATTTCTTAAATCGGACATGTAATCGGTATAAAGTTTACAGTCCAATAGTGTTTTGATTTATGGCTTTGCCCATTAATGTTTCATTTTTAGTTTTTTTTCCTTTTCATTATTTAATTGAAAAAAGCGTTTAAAAGGACCATAGATGTATTTAAGGAAGTTAAAAAAATCAGTTTAGTACCGTGTTTCTTTATTTTGTCCTGGTTCAAGCAGATAAACTTGTGTGAATCCTNATCATGCAAAGATTTCTACTTCTTAGAACTAGATTTCTCTCCATTTTCTTGCATAATGTGTCTTTTTAAAGGTTATTTTGATATTTATATTTATTAAAATTTCCTGAGACTGGAATATGTAATCTATTAGCTTGAAAGTTTAACGAAGTTTTGTAAACTGCAAGTGACAAAAGAAGGTTGAAGCCTGCTGAGATTCGGGCTACTTGATAGATATAGGTTTTGTGATAGGTCAACCTCTGAATTATAGAAGACATTACTGGCATTGGCTCCGCGCATTTGTGCATGTTGTTGACGTAGAAATATCCTGAGGTTTTGTTCAGAGATGTTTTTTTCCCTTGGAAGCGAATTTTGCTCGACCTTCACCTCCTGTCCGAGGAGAAGTCGTCTTTCGAGGCCATAGCTATCTCGCGATGTCCGGTATCTGTTTCCTGAAAAACTCCTTCTGGACCTCAAGTTCGTCCGAATCGTACGTTTTTTCTGGAATGAGAGTTGCGTGCGCATGCATAGGGCCTGTCGTCCGGACGCGACAGAACTGCATAAAAGACAAACTTGAAACATACGCGATGGGCTGTCGGTGGACAGAAACGCCGACCGGAGACAGAATTGCCATCGCGGAAATCGTCGTGCAGCGGATTGTCTGACGTCAGCGCAGATTCTTGGCTACCGGAGCGATTGTACTGGGTTTCTACGTGACCCCAAGAAACATTTTATTTAGTGATGGATCCTTTATTTAGAGAATTGGTCTGTTATCTGGCCTGCCTTCCACTGGACGGTTCAGGCCGTGGCGCCACGGCCCTCTACTTGAATTGGCTTCTCCTACTGTAACCCTCTCTCCACGTCTTCCTCGCCCACACCGGAGATCGTACTCGTCTCTCTGCGGATACCCAGGTTTCCGTCGACATGGCAAGTGTGCCACCGACGGCAAATCCCGACGGCGGCGAGGGCGGAGGAAATGCAGTAGGAGCAGCAATAGCAGCAGGAGTTGGAGGACTAGAGCGGGAGAGCATCGAAGGCCTGGAAGCGTTTGTGCGCGCGCACGGGACTCTGCTGCTGTCCGCCGGCGTGCCTGCGTCCCTACACGCGGCACTGTTCCGCAAGCTGACTCACAACACCTTCGACGCAGGAGACTGGTTTCAGGTTGGTAAGCATCCCCCCCTCCCCCCCC
>SZWC01011452.1:18635-31854 GCA_023375785.1 Penium margaritaceum
TGGCTCACAGCGCTCACAGCCTGTGCGAGGTCCGGCCTGGTTGCCACCATCAGGTACATGAGACTGCCGACGGCGCTCTGGTACTTCTGCCGCTCAGCTGCATCTGCTTCTCCACTGAAGCTCACGAGGTACTGCCGCGTCTCTAGCGGCGTGCCGATGGGTTTGGCCTCTGCCATGCCGAACCGCTGTAGGACGTCCTTGATGTAGCGACTATGCTGCAGCGAGAGAGAGCGTGATTTGCGGTCACGCGTGATCTGGATACCGAGGAAGTATGACGCCTCCCCAAGATCAGACATCTGGAAGCGCTCCTGCATGGCCTCCTTGAACTCCTGCAGTGCAGACATGCTGTTGGAAAGGAGGAACATTTCATCCACATAGACAATGATGATGAGGATCTCATGCTGATGCTGCCAGCGATACACGCTGTAGTCACACTCGCTGCGCTCAAACCCCATGCACTGCAGCGCCGCATCCAACTTCTTGTTCCAAGCACGCGACGCTTGCTTAAGGCCGTACAGCGACTTCTGCAGCTTGCAGACCAGGTGNCAAGAATGCCGTCTTGACATCCATGTGGTGAACCTCAAAGTCCTCAGCTGCTGCATAAGAGAGGAGCGTACGCACAGAGGCAAACTTTGCAACAGGGGCAAAGGTTTCTGTGTAGTCAATGCCCTCCTGCTGCGAGTAGCCCTTGGCGACCAGCCTTGCCTTGTACTTTTCCAGATTGCCTTCTGCTCCCCGCTTCTTATTGAACACCCACTTGCACTTAATCACCTTGCGTCCAGGTGGACGCTCAGTCAGCTCCCACGTGCCATTGTCCAGCTGCGACTGAATCTCCTACTGCACGGCTTGCGCCCAATCTGCTGCATCTGGTGCAGCCATGGCCTCCTTGTATGACGTTGGCTCATCTGAATCTGCTACAACTGCGACGTTCATCTGTTCTGGTTTCTGCAGCATCCAGAAATGGCCGCGCTCACCAGGCTTGTAACGCACCCTGAGAGGGTACCTGCGACCTGGTGCTGGAGCGTCAGCGGGCGGCTGGCGCGGTGCTGCTGGCACAACTGCTGCTGCTGGTGGTGCTGCATCTCCCTCCTCTGCTTCTGCCGATGAGGCTGCTGTATCTGCTGCATCAGACATGGGAGAGTATAGTGATTCTCCCATTGTCACAGTAGAGGAAGGATCGGGAGAGACTGGGTCAGGAAGGATTTCTGCTCCCAGTGCCTCGTCAGCTGCTGGTTCTGCTCCTCTTCACAGACAATGTTGGTGCCGATGACGTTGCTCTCGTTGAAGACGACATCCCTCGAGATAATGACGTGGCCTGTATCCCTCTCATAGAGGCGATAGGCCTTGCTTGCCACGTCGTAGCCAATCATCAGCATCTGCGCATTCTTTGCGTCCCATTTCTGCCGCTTCTCCTTGGGCACGTGCATGTGCGCCAGGCTGCCAAATGCTCGGAGATGACCCACGCTCGGCTTCTTGCTGAACCACGCCTCGTACGGTGTCATCTGCTCCAGCGCCTTGGTGGGACTGCGATTCTTGATGTAGACCGCAGTGCTCACGGCTTCGGCCCAGAAGTCGTAGTTCAGCCGCGCCGCGTGCAGCATGGAGCGCGCCGACTCAACGATGGTGCGGTTGGCGCGTTCTGCTACACCGTTCTGCTGCGGTGAGTACGGCGCGGTACGCTGCGCCTTGATGCCAGCTGCTACGAGGTAGTCCTGGAACTCCTTGCTCAGGTACTCTCCACCGCGATCGCTGCGCAGCGCCTTGATCTTCTTGCCAGTCTGGTTCTCCACCATGGCCTTGAACTCCTTGAACCTGTCAAAGTACTGGTCCTTGGAAGGAAGGAAGTACACAGCAGTGTAACGGCTGAAATCATCAATGAAGGTCAGGAAATACCTAGAACCTCCAAAGCTCTCGGTCTGCATCGGTCGACACAGGTCCGTGTGGACCAGCTCCAATACCTCTTTCGCACGCTCCCCTGCTCCAGAGAACGCCTCCCGGTGTTGCTTCCCCTCCAAACATCCGATGCACAACTGCTGTTCAAAGTTAGAGATGGTAGGCAGGTCACGCACCATCTGCTTTGCTTGAAGCTGCTGCAAGGCGCGCATGCCGATGTGGCCGTAGCGCGCATGCCAGATCTCACCATCTGTCGCCTGCACCACTGCTGCAAGACTCTGCTCACGCGGCATCTTGGTTGCCCCCAGCAGGCGGTACATGTCGCCCTCCTTCACCGACCTGGCCAACTCCTCTCCTGTATCCTTGTTGAGGATGTAGCCATAGTCATCATCGAAGACGACGCGCAGTCCTGTGTTTGTAAGAGAGGAGACTGAGAGGAGGTTGAATGCAGCATTAGGTACGTACAGCACGCCATGGAACACTCCCACTTCAATGCCACGCGGGGTCTCCAACCACATCGCCACAATCCCAATCCCTTCAGCATACACCACCCGATCATCACCCAAAGCCATAGGACGGGGAGGGATGGACAGCAACTGCGTAAACCACTCCCTGTGGTGCGTCAGACTCTTGGTACACCCAGAGTCTTTGTACCACGCCAGATCCGCCTTCTCCTCCTGCGACATGTCAGACTTCGCCATGAAGAGGCGGTCGTGCACCTCCTTGGCCACGTTCATGTTGCCAAAATGGCGCACGCTGGTCTGGTTCTGCTGCTGCCGCTGCTGGTGCTGCTGACGTTGCTGTGACTGCTGCTGCTGTTGCTGAGGAGATTGCTGCTTTTGCTACTGCTGCTGCTCCTTCTGGTCCCTCTTGAACTTGAAGCACTCTTTCTTGTAGTGCCCCTCTTTCTGGCAATAGTGGCACTTGCCCTTCTTCTTGCCTCTCTGCTGCCCGGACTGTTGCTGCTGCTGGTTGCGTGAGCCCATGGCCATGAAAGCTGCTTCACTGTTACTGCCGCCATTGCGCTTTGCTGCATTGCGACGCAATTCCACCTGCACCAGGTGTGTGCAGATGAAGTCAAGGTCGAGAGTTGGCTGGCACTCCAGCGTCTCTCGCACCCTGTCGTAGCTGGTTGGGAGTCTCCTCAGCAAGAGGAGGATGAAGCGCGTCTCTTCCACAGGGTTGCCGGCTGCTCTCAGCTGCTTCGCCAGCTCCTTTGTCCTGTGCAGGTATGCCTCCATCCCTTCACCACCCTGCATTTTCAGCGCCATCATCTTTTCCTCCAAAAGCATGAGGAATGCAGGATCCTTGCTCTCATACTTCTTGCACAACGTATCCCACCCCTCCTTTGCAGTAGCCTTGTCACTCACGTACTGAAGATGCGGGTTGGAGATGGTGTTGACAAGCAACCTATAGGCCTGCCTGTCCTTCTTTTTCCACTCCTCATACGTCGCTGGTACAGCTGCAGAAGAACCCGCATCAGCTGCACCCTTTTGCGGCGTCTTCCCCGCCACCACCTTTGCTGCGGTGATGCCTTTTGCCTGTGGAACAGGAGCCGGCTCGTCGCCGCTCACCACCCCCCACAAGCCCCTCTCCTCCAAAAGGAGGCGGGTACGGATCTTCCAAAACGTGAAGTTGGCGCGTCCCTCCAGCCTCTCCAAAGGCTGGGCTGCTGTCACAATGCCAGCTGCTGCCATTTTGAGCCTTGGTGATGCTCAGCGCTGCCCTTGGATGGCGGCGCTACCCCTGCTTCTGCTGCTGCTTCTGCCAGAAATCTGTCTGACAGAAAATGGACTGTNCTTTTGCCTGTGGAACTGGAGCCGGCTCGTCGCCGCTCACCACCTCCCACAAGCCCCTCTCCTCCAAAAGGAGGCGGGTACGGATCTTCCAAAACGTGAAGTTGGCGCGTCCCTCCAGCCTCTCCAAAGGCTGGGCTGCTGTCACAATGCCAGCTGCTGCCATTTTGAGCCTTGGTGATGCTCAGCGCTGCCCTTGGATGGCGGCGCTACCCCTGCTTCTGCTGCTGCTTCTGCCAGAAATCTGTCTGACAGAAAATGGACTGTAGATGCCAGCAGACTGGGTATTTTTAAACACTAAGCCCACCACTGGAACATTCAGCTCAAAACCTTTCAGATCGACCCATAAAACAGGGTCATCAACAGGGGATTTCAAAAGATATGCCCTCTTGAAAACAGGGTATGCTTCTGCTCCTACTCCAACTCAGGCCAGCCAGTTTGTAAACGGCGTTTCCCCCAAACGAATCGATGGAATGCAAATATTTTTGCACCAATGGAAAGCTTAGGAAAAATACTACAATTCGCATGTGCCACTTTTTAAATTTGTCAAAGAAACAAGAGAGTTATGGTCATCACAAGGCGACAGTCTTACTCATAGAGAAGAGTGTAGCCCTGGCCGACCTCGTTTTGAGCATAACTCTCAATCCGACTGTTGGATCTTTGCGATCTTGGGCTCGTTGGAAAGCTTGTCTTCGGAAATTGAAGATCCGGTGGTCGATTGTCAAATTTAAAGAAGGTTTCACCCCAACCCGTCACTCTCAAAGTGACGGCCTGTGCTGGCAAAAAGTGGCAGAACTTGGCTCTGATACCAAATGTTGGATCTGGAGGAGAGAGGGAGCCTTGGAGCAGCTAGCATGTGTGATTGGAAGGGCATCAC
This sequence comes from Penium margaritaceum, assembly GCA_023375785.1. Classification (NCBI taxonomy): domain Eukaryota; kingdom Viridiplantae; phylum Streptophyta; class Zygnematophyceae; order Desmidiales; family Peniaceae; genus Penium; species Penium margaritaceum. Next base: position 23,202 of record SZWC01011452.1, read on the forward strand.
CTGTGCTGAAGAATGGTTGTTGAATCACTCAAAATGATGGAGTACATATAGAGCTAGAGCTTGGGCAAGTCAGCCCTCTCACAAGCCACACCACTTAGCCATGGAGGCTAAGGCTTACACACTAGAGTCCACAATCTCACACAAGGGAGGAAATCAGCCCAACAATCAGGCTGACCAGTCACACACGACCTAGAGAGCTAGAGAATACTCTCATGGCACACTCCTAGTGGTCACATCACCCACAAACCCNTACCTTTATCCTAGTCAGCACACTCTGACAAGGCAATCCTAAGACCAAGGACCTTTTTGGATATTTCTCCCATCAGGTCTTGACCCTGGACCCCTTGCCTTTTTCTTTTCTCAGGCTAAGGCATGGAGCCATCACCCATGCCCACCCAGACATCGACGGTCCATGACCCCCGAAACTTCGAAAATACATATCTCCCAATCCGACCGTTCGATCGGCCTCAAACTTGGACCGTAGACATTTTGCTACATGATCTTTCCAATGGCGAAGTCGGATTGGCGATCAGAGCAGGCATCTGGTACTTTCCTGGAACTTGCTCTTGTGGACCTGAAATTGAGACGGATGGCTCCCTTTCCAACACAGATGTAAGTTCATCTACAACTGCAGCGTCGACGTATGAGGAGTGGAAGAAGAAGGATAGGCAGGCCTACAGGTTGCGTGTCAACACCATCTCCAACCTGCATCTTCAGTACGTGAGTGACAAGGCTACTGCAAAGGAGGGGTGGGACACGTTGTGCAAGAAGTATGAGAGCAAGGATCCTGCATTCCTCATGCTTTTGGAGGAAAAGATGATGGCGCTAAAAATGCAGGGTGGTGAAGGGATGGAGGCGTACCTGGACAGGGCAAAGGAGCNGAGACTGACCAGAGACTATATAAGGCTTGTCATTTGCATGTGATAATATATCATCTCTTACTCTTGAGACTTGGGAGAAAACTAATCCCTTGTTGGCCACCAAGAAAGAGGATAAAGAACAAGTGCAAGTGCACACTTTGGTGTGTAGCATTGCCAGTTGGGTGAGAGTTTGGAACACTCTCCAGCCACGGTTGGGACAAGCTAAGTGAACCTTTCAGTGTGGAAACACCCCATGGGTGATCTCTACCTTGATTGAAACACCAAGGGCGGTCGGCGGTTTGCCTGTCGGCGCCATTTACTCTAGAACGTGGCCAAGTGCGGAGTGACAAAGGGTTATGGGCCCACTGACCGGGAAACTTGGTTCTTTGTACCACCGCTCAGTTCACGTAGCAGGTACCTCCGCAGCAGACAAGACACCACTGCTCCATCTGCTTCATCGTCGGTCCACTTTGGACCAAGGTACGCATTGTGAGAGACCGGACGCGGGTTGGACCCGTGGTCCACTTTTGCTCTCCACGGACAAGGAACGAGGATACGCTCTGCCATTGTTGGTATGACCCTCGAGTCCTAAGCGGGTTACGCTCTGCCCTTGTGGGTACGACCCCGTGTCTGTGGGAGCACTTCCTCCACAATAGCTAGGAGACCATCGGCTGGAGGGGTATGCAACAGACTACACCTTGAAAAATCTGTAGCAGTCATCAGCCTCATTAGCCTACATCGGCCTCAATGAAGCAGAACAGCAGAGACTAAATGAGCATCCTTGACCACACCGCAATCATGCCGGGGGGTCAAGAGATCGTTCCACTCACCTCACGGCCCGCCGAGTTGGGTGCGGCCAACGCCATCGCACGCTTCGATGGCAAAGCCTTNCCATGCCCACCCAGACATCGACGGTCCATGACCCCCGAAACTTCGAAAATACATATCTCCCAATCCGACCGTTCGATCGGCCTCAAACTTGGACCGTAGACATTTTGCTACATGATCTTTCCAATGGCGAAGTCGGATTGGCGATCAGAGCAGGCATCTGGTACTTTCCTGGAACTTGCTCTTGTGGACCTGAAATTGAGACGGATGGCTCCCTTTCCAACACAGATGTAAGTTCATCTACAACTGCAGCGTCGACGTATGAGGAGTGGAAGAAGAAGGATAGGCAGGCCTACAGGTTGCGTGTCAACACCATCTCCAACCTGCATCTTCAGTACGTGAGTGACAAGGCTACTGCAAAGGAGGGGTGGGACACGTTGTGCAAGAAGTATGAGAGCAAGGATCCTGCATTCCTCATGCTTTTGGAGGAAAAGATGATGGCGCTAAAAATGCAGGGTGGTGAAGGGATGGAGGCGTACCTGGACAGGGCAAAGGAGCCGGCAACCCTGTGGAATTGACGTGCTTCATCCTCCTCTTGCTAAGGGGACTCCCAACCAGCTACGACACGGTGCGAGAGACGCTAGAGTGCCAGCCAACTCTCTGTTATGTTCTGTGTATGCCCCTGGTCCAATCAGCGGAAGATTTAGACTGGGTATGCACTGCGCTTATAGCGCAAGTCCCCCAGCGACACGAAGAGAGGCTGAGAGAGACAAGGCATGCACTGCTCATCCTTGTGGAGTAAGTCCCCTTGGTCTACTCTTGGTAGTCTACCTGGTGCATGCTCCTTAGGACAACTTGTTACAGCCTAGTGGATGAAGGCGGCGTCTCGCAAGCGAGAGGTCCGGGGTTGAATCCCGCAAGGACCAAATTTTCTTTGTGACTAAAAAGGGCCAAGGAAGCTTCCTAGAAGCTTCTAAGGTCGAAGGTGGATCAAGCGCCACTTGGCGGTCACAGAGGGTGCCATGTCATCAAAGCTGATGACACTGTCTAGGGTGGCCTTGGGGGGGAGGCCCCTCCAAGGAGCCACTGGGAGACTGACCAGAGACTATATAAGGCTTGTCATTTGCATGTGATAATATATCATCTCTTACTCTTGAGACTTGGGAGAAAACTAATCCCTTGTTGGCCACCAAGAAAGAGGATAAAGAACAAGTGCAAGTGCACACTTTGGTGTGTAGCATTGCCAGTTGGGTGAGAGTTTGGAACACTCTCCAGCCACGGTTGGGACAAGCTAAGTGAACCTTTCAGTGTGGAAACACCCCATGGGTGATCTCTACCTTGATTGAAACACCAAGGGCGGTCGGCGGTTTGCCTGTCGGCGCCATTTACTCTAGAACGTGGCCAAGTGCGGAGTGACAAAGGGTTATGGGCCCACACTGATCGGGAAACTTGGTTCTTTGTACCACCGCTCAGTTCACGTNCACGGTTGGGACAAGCTAAGTGAACCTTTCAGTGTGGAAACACCACTCCGTGGGTGATCTCTACCTTGGTTGAAATACCAAGGGCGGTCGGCGGTTTGCCTGTCGGCGCCGTTTACTCTAGACTGTGGCCAAGTGCGGAGTGACAAAGGGTTATGGGCCCACACTGATCGGGAAACTTGGTTCTTTGTACCACCGCTCAGTTCACGTAGCAGGTACCTCCGCAGCAGACAAGACACCACTGCTCCATCTGCTTCATCGTCGGTCCACTTTGGACCAAGGTACGCATTGTGAGAGACCGGACGCGGGTTGGACCCGTGGTCCACTTTTGCTCTCCACGGACAAGGAACGAGGATACGCTCTGCCATTGTTGGTATGACCCTCGAGTCCTAAGCGGGTTACGCTCTGCCCTTGTGGGTACGACCCCGTGTCTGTGGGAGCACTTCCTCCACAATAGCTAGGAGACCATCGGCTGGAGGGGTATGCAACAGACTACACCTTGAAAAATCTGTAGCAGTCATCAGCCTCATTAGCCTACATCGGCCTCAATGAAGCAGAACAGCAGAGACTAAATGAGCATCCTTGACCACACCGCAATCATGCCGGGGGGTCAAGAGATCGTTCCACTCACCTCACGGCCCGCCGAGTTGGGTGCGGCCAACGCCATCGCACGCTTCGATGGCAAAGCCTTTAGCACGTGGAAATGGCAGTTTGAGGTGGTGATGTGCGTGCGCGGGTACCTCAACATGCTGAAAGGGACGGAGGTAGCACCGGAGGACACGATAAGCGCAGAATACGCAGGGTGGCAAGAGCGGAATGACATCGCTCTCGCACTCCTCGTCACGTTCATAAGCTCCTCCCTAATCTCCCACATCGAGGGGTGCACGACGGCAGCTGAGGCTTACACCAAGCTGACGAACGTGTACCAGTCAACTTCCCTCGCAAATCGACTCTTCATCCTGCACCACCTCATCGGGCTACGGGTGGGCGAAGGAGAATCCATCTCGGACTTCCTCCAGCAGTTCGAAGGACTGCTTCAAGAAGCCCGCGCCATGTCCTTGCAGCTCGACCAACAGATGCAGGCCATGATTCTCCTCATGGCCTTGCCGCCAAGCAGGAGCCCCATGATCACCACCTTGGGTGGTTGGGAGGAGTCGGAGTTCACGTACCCTCGTGTCTCCGAGTTTGTCTGGAACAAGGCCATGCGGCGCAACAACGGCGTCATCAACAACACCGCATACGCACAGGGCTCGGCAGGCACCTCCTCTCATGGCAACAGCAGAAGCAGTGACAGCGGGAAGAGCGGCAAGAAGAAGGGCAAGTGCCACAACTGTGGCAAGGCGGGGCATTGGGCGCAGGAGTGTTGCGCACCAAAGAAGGAAGGAGGCGGTGGTGGGAGCAGCAACGTGAGTAAGAAGGTGGACTCGACGTCCACGAGCATGATGGCCGAGAGCAAAGCCCCTCCAAAGGGCTCTGCGCTGCTGCGGCCGGGAGCTTTCGGGCTCGACAGTGGCACAGACTACCACACCTCTTGCGAGGCATGTGGCTTCTCGTCCCTCACACCGTCCACGGCCAAGTTCCGGTGCGCCAACGGCGGCATCGAGTACGCGGCTGGTGAGGGAGAGAAGGTCGTACACACGCGGCTCAACGGAGCCGACAAGGAGTTACGGCTGCAGAACGTCGTCTACATGCCAACTTTTGTCGCGAATCTCCTCTCTGTCTCGCGGATTACGGATCACGCGATGACGGTGGTGATCACACAGAAGGAAGTCGTCATCCTCAAGAACGAGGACGTGACGATTACCTACGCTGCATCAGACCTTGTCGCCAAGGTGCCACGAACGGATGGACTCTACGTTCTGCAGACGAAGAGCACGGAAGGGCACGCTGGGGCGGCAGAGGCAGTAGCGGAAGCTGCACCATCGCCGAATGCCAAGACACCATCCATGCCGCCTACTGTGGCGGCTAAAGACGCGGGAGCAGTAACTGCAAAGCTGTGGCACAGACGCCTTGGGCACGTGGCCGACAGCACCCTGCAGGTCATGTAGGAGTAGAAGCTTGTACGCGGGCTGGAGGGGTGTGAGCTGAAGGGTGGATGCAAGGCTGGGTGTGAGGTTTGTCTGCAAGGGAAGACAAAGCGGAAACGCTTCTCCAAAAATGGTCGCAGAACAGAGGGCATACTCGACCTTGTCCATAGCGACGTGTGTGGCCCCATGCGTACCACGTCCAACGGCGACTCCAAGTACCTCCTCACCTTCATCGATGATTACTCTTGAAAGGTGTGGGTGTACTTCCTCAAAACGAAAGGAGAGGTGCTGGAGCGCCTGCAAGAGTTTGTCGCCATGGTGGAGCGACAAACCGGATGGAAAGTCAAGGCCTTGCGGAGCGACAACGGCAGAGAGTATGAGGGGTGCAAGCCGTGGCTTCGGGCACACGTCATTGTCCACCAACCTACTACCCCCTATACACCGCAGAGCAACGGCGTGGCCGAGCGCATGAACCAGACCATTCTGGCCATGACGCGAACCATGTTGTTCGACTCAAAGCTCCCTGCTCGCTTTTGGGCGGAAGCAGCGCGCACTGCATACTACCTCATCAACCTCATGCCTGCTGCAGCACTGCGCAGCAAGGGGACAGAAAAGGAGCAAAGTGCAGAACGCATGACGCCACATGAGGCGTGGTCTGGAAAGAAGCCGGATGCCTCTCACCTAAAGGCATTCGGCTGTACGGCTTGGGCCAAAATCCAGGACGGGCAAGGAGCAGGGAAGTTGGATGCACGTGCGCGCAAGTGCGTGATGATCGGCTACGAGGCCGCGTACAAGGCGTACAGGCTGTGGGACCAGGCAGTAGGGAGAGTCATCACCTCCAGAGATATGACCTTCCAGGAAGAGTCACACGACAAGGAAGAACTGCTGGACCCAGAGAACTCTCCAAAACAGGGAGAGTGGATCGTGCTGCTGGAGGCGGGCGACACACCCCCGCCTAACTGGCGTGGGATGCCAGTGGCCGTAGATAGCGAGGCCGCCAATTCAGGGAGAGCATCCGCTCAGGCTGAAGCGGAGTTGACATCCGACACCGCGTCGGAGACATCCGAGGCCTCCTCGGAGGCTAGTGGCTCTTCCCTTCCAGCGATCCCTCCTGGGGAAGCACAGCAACAGCAGCAGCAGCATGAGCAGCCAGCACCAACACCACTGCGGCGTAGTGAACGCCAAGCAAAGCCTGCAAAGCAGTACGACGGAGGGAAGGCCAAGTGGACTGGCCTGAGCTGGTCGTGCCTTGCGCAGGGAGAGCCGGCTACCATCACCGAGGCTCTCTCGCGGCCGGACGCCGCTAAGTGGAAGGAGGCGATGGAGAGCGAGCTCGCCTCCATCGAGGAGAATGGGACGTGGATACTGGTGGACAGACCACCAAATGCACACGTGGTGGGCGTGAAGTGGGTCTTACGCGTCAAACGCAAGCAAGACAACAGCATCGACAAGGACAAGGCAAGGATCGTCGCGAAGGGATTCTAACAGAGAGCAGGGTCTGAGTACGGCGTGAAGTGGGTCTTTCCCTCCATCCGCACCTTGCTGGCTGTGGCTGCGGCGCGCAACATGGAAATCCACCAGATGGACGTCAAGACCGCCTTCCTCTTCGGGAAGCTTGACAAGGAGATACTAATGGAGGTGCCCGAGGGTGTCAAGGCAAAACCCGGGCAGGTGTGTTGCCTCATCAAGGCGCTCTACGGGCTGAAACAAGCCCCAAGGATCTGGTACAAGGAGATGGACAGCTTCATGGCTGGCCTTGGCTTCTCGCACTGCCACAACGACCCCAGTGTGTATGTGCGTGCGGATGACCAGGGGCTGTTGTTGGTAGCGCTGTACGTGGATGACCTGATTCTGGCCTCCACCTCCATGAAGGCCCTCGAGGCCCTCAAGGAGAATCTGCATGGGCAGTTTCAGATGAAGGACATGGGCGAGCTCGAGTACTACTTGGGCATCGCTATACATCGCAACCGAGCTGCAGGCACCATCGAGCTCAACCAGACGAAGAACATCTCAGAGGTGCTTCGGCGCTATGGCATGGAAGACGCCAAACCTCTCAGCACTCCTCTCCCCACGAAGTGCAATCTCACCTCCGCCCACTCCCCCAGCACGGAAACCGAGCACCGCGAAATGCAAGATGTGCCGTACCAGTCTGCGGTGGGCAGCATCATGTATGCCATGGTTGGCATGCGACCGGACATCTCCTTTGCTGTGGTGCTAGTCAGTCGGTTCGTGGCCAACCCTGGGCCACTCCACTGGCAGGCCGTGAAGCGCATTTTGCGCTATCTCAACAAGACACGGCACATGGGGCTGCAGTTCGACGGCCTTCAAGGAACAGACCCTCTACGCCTCAAGTAATATACCGACGCAGATTTTAGAGGCAATGTGGATGATAGGAAGTCCACCTCAGGCTTTGTGTGCCTTGTGAACGGCGGCGCTGTGTCGTGGGCCAGCCGCAAGCAGGACTGTGTCTCCATCTCAACCGCAGAAGATGAGTACGTGGCGCTGTCTGAGGTGTGCAAGGAGACGCAGTGGCTACGCAGCTTGCTCGCTGAGATGCACGCACCACAGAAGGAGGCCACAGTCATCCACGTCGACAACCAGAGCGCGATGGACATCGCGTTCAAGGACACCCTCTCCAGGCAGACCAAGCACATCGACATTTTCTATCACTAAACGCGCGACCTCGTCGCCAAGGGAGTGGTGGATCTGTAGTACATCTCAACCAAGCAGATGCTCGCGGACTTCCTGACCAAGTCGCTGGATAGTGACCCGCACATGGCAGGGGCACGAGGCATCGGGATGGTGAGCGCAGCAGACGAGGACTGAACGGGCGGGCTACTTCACAGGTTGCCGACATTGCTGGGCCCATGGTCGCAACAAGAATCTAGCCGCAGATGGACGCAGGTGCAAGGGAGAGTTTGTTATGTTCTGTGTATGCCCCTGGTCCAATCAGCGGAAGATTTAGACTGGGTATGCACTGCGCTTGTAGCGCAAGTCCCCCAGCGACACGAAGAGAGGCTGAGAGAGACAAGGCATGCACTGCTCATCCTTGTGGAGTAAGTCCCCTTGGTCTACTCTTGGTAGTCTACCTGGTGCATGCTCCTTAGGACAACTTCTTACAGCCTAGTGGATGAAGGTGCCGTCTCGCAAGCGAGAGGTCCGGGGTCGAATCCGGCCAGGACCAAATTTTCTTTGTGACTAAAAAGGGCCAAGGAAGCTTCCTAGAAGCTTCTAAGGTCCAAGGTGGATCAAGCGCGACTTGGCGGTCACAGAGGGTGCCATGTCATCAAAGCTGATGACACTGTCTAGGGTGGCCTTGGGGGGGAGGCCCCTCCAAGGAGCCACTGGGAGCACTGACCAGAGACTATATAAGGCCTGTCATTTGCATGTGATAATATATCATCTCTTACTCTTGAGACTTGGGAGAAAACTAATCCCTTGTTGGCCACCAAGAAAGAGG
>SZWC01011452.1:45032-60494 GCA_023375785.1 Penium margaritaceum
GGCTTCTAGTCCTCCACCACCGGAGGATTCCTCCAGCAATGGTTGGACGTTGGAAAACCATTGTCTTCCCAAGACCCTGTCTTCCTGGCCCTCCTGTCCCCGGTAAGGCTGCATGGATCCGTGGCTGCCATCGTTGTAGACGCTCTCTACTTCTACATGCTCGCTTAGTGCTTCCATGATAAGTTGCCAGTGCAGCTGCTCGAGCCACTCGGTCACCCTCCGGTGCCGTGCGAGAAGATCAGAGCCTGGTGAGGAGCTGACTGGGATGTGGGACAGCATTGGGGAGGAAACCTGGTCGTCGGCGTGGATGGTGGCTCGGCACGGTAAGAAGTACCATACTGGTGACCGCCGCTGCTGTTGTCGGTGCCGTTATCTGATATCTTGATGCGCGAAGCTGGCCGTCGATATCAATGACTGATTTGAAGGATACATGAAGTTCTGCTGAGCAAAGAACGAGGAACTGTCTACCCTCACTGTACCATGACACTGATACCCCCAATTTTACCATGTCACATGATTTCTCTGCGCTCGTTATGCTCCGCACTTGCTCTGCTTTGTGCTTGTCCCGTTCTGTGCTATCTTCTACTCCGCACGACCTTCTACTCCACGCTATCCGTGGGCTTCCAAACTTCTGATGCAGATGGCCCACACCAAGATTCCCTCCCGGTCGTTCCCTTGAGGTGCTATTCTTATTTCAACCTAGTCTCCACTTGACTGACCTATGTGCGAGAACCTCACCAGTGAATGACAGTCCGCGGTCCACTTCTTGCCCCATGCGAGCCCGCTACCTCATGGCTTCTAGCTCCTCTATGCAGAACCCCGTTCCGCGGCCGTGGGCAAGCAAGGGTACCGCCGGCAGTTTTCCTCACCTCAAGCTTAGTTCCTCACACACTCGGTCCCGTTGACCGCGGGCAGGTCGCTCAAGGGAAGTGGAAGGCAGAGAGCGAAACACTAGAGGCACGAATGAGAGCAGGTAGAATGTCTTTGATTATCTGCTCGAGCCTCCACATGGCGCGTCTATGCACCATGGATCTCGTCCCTCACACATTATCCTCTATCTTCCTAACTGGACTCCACGTAGTGTGCCTATACACCGCGAGTCTTGTCCGCAATCCTAGAAGAGACCACTCTTCTTCTTTTGTCTCCTACGGGGTCTCTTCTTCTACATCCGCGGCTCGTGCGTGCAGACCTCATGTTCTTCCTTGAATCTTCGTTCTTATGCGGTGCGTCCTCCAGATGTTTCTCCTTGATTGTCAAACTGGTCATTAGTACTAATTGAATGCTGCTTTCCTGATTGTTGCATGTGTGCGCTGTTCTGTCTGATTGATTTCATGATTGTGCATCCTCTTGTGGTCCGCACTTGTTCCTTCCCCACCGCGGTTGTCGGTTTTGCTTTTTCTTGCCCTTTCACCGCTTCCACATCAAGCGCTTGAGATAGCCGTAGGGAAGTTACCGCACATGACAATATCAACCTACGGCAGCTTCCCTCCTGTCATCCCATCTCCAACGCCACTGGATTCCGCGCTACCCAATGTTCGACCGCCCTTACCGTGAGAGCCAGCGTGCTTTGCACGTATTCCAGTCTTGGTCCTGTCTCTTCCTCTGCAGATTGACCTTTCCCCGGACTAGCGGCAAAAACCCGCATGACATAGGGGGTATAATAAGGTCTAAGTAGAGTGCAAGAAGGGCGTAACTAGGGCACAACTATAGTGTAACGAGGGCGGAGGTAGGTGCAACTAGGGTGCAAGTAGGGCGTAACTAGGACGTAACTAGGATGTAACTAGGACACTATGGTGGAAGTAGGACGTGATTAGGGTGCAACTAGGGTGTTACTATGACGCAACTAGGGTGCAAGAAGGGTGCAAGTAGGGCATAAGTAGGGAGTAAGTAGGACACAACTAGGGCACAACTAGGACGCAACTAGGGCGAAAATAGATCGCAAGTAGGACACACATAGGGCACAATAAGGGCGTGTTGGTTCTGGAGGAGAGAGGGAGCCTTGGAGCAGCGAGCATGTGGGACTCAAAGGGCATCAGTTGTGCTGAAGAATGGTTATTGAATGACTCAAAATGATGGAGTACATATAGAGCTAGAGCTTGGGCAAGTCAGCCCTCTCACAAGCCACACCACTTAGCCATGGAGGCTAAGGCTCACATTCTAAAGTCTACAATCTCACACAAGTGAGGAAATCAGCCTAACAATCAGCCTGACTAGTCACACACGACCTAGAGAGCTAAAGAATGTTCTCATGGCACACTCATAGTGGTCACATCACCCACAAGCCCATGGAGAATCGCCATGTGTCCATGGCTAGCACACAAGGATCTCACCTCAACTCAAAAGTAAGGAGAGGTACCTTTATCCTAGTCAGCACACTTTGACAAGGCAATCCTAAGACCAAGGACCTTTTTTGGATGTTTCTCCCATCAGGTCTTGACCCCGGACCCCTTGCCTTTTTCTTTTCTCAGGCTAAGGCATGGAGCCATCACCTATGGCCACCCAGACATCTGCGGGCCATGACCCCTGAAACTTCGAAAATTCATATCTCCCAATCCGACTGTTTGATCAGCCTGAAACTTGGACTATAGATAATTTGCCACTTGCCTTTCCAATGGTGAAGACAGATCAACGATCGGAACAGGCATCTGGAAGTTTCCTTGAACTTGCTCCTGTGGACCTGAAACTGAGCCGGACGGCTCCTTTCCCAACAATCTCCCACTTTGCCGGAGTGAGAGTGGGCTGAGTCCATATGCCTTCATGCAGAAGAACTGCTTCTCACGAGTCACTGGCTTGGAGCAGAAATCAGCAACCTGCCTGCTGGTTGGAGTAAACTCCAGCTTGATAGCACCCTCCTGTACCATGTGCCTGATGAAGTGATATGCGATGTCAATGCGTGCATGGTGCTCAGGATTCTTGCGCTCTGGTTATCGACACACACAGGAACTGGAACTGCTACACTCCCAGTCATCTCCGCCATGAGACGCTGGAGCCAAACTGCTTCCTTGGCTCTAAAGCTGAGAGAGACGTACTCAGCTTCTGTGCTCAAGGTGGCCACCACCACCTGTCGCTTGTTGCACCAGCTGATGGCACCTCTATTCATGAGAAACACATGTCCAGAGATGGACTTGCGGGTCTCAGGATTTGAAGTCCAATCTACATCTGTGTAGTCGATGATGCTGTTGTCGTTGCCGTTGTAGGTGATGCCGACGTTGATGGTTCCAGTAAGGTAGTGGAAGATCCGCTTCACTGCCTTCTGGTACTCCGGTCCGGGATTAGCCATGTGCTGGCTCACAGTGCTCACAGCCTGTGCGAGGTCCGGCCTGGTTGCCACCATCAGGTACATAAGACTGCCGACGGTGCTCTAGTACTTCTGCCGCTCAGCTGCATCTGCTTCTCCACTGAAGCTCACAAGGTACTGCCGCGTCTCCAGCGGCGTGCCGATGGGTTTGGCCTCTGCCATGCCGAACCGCTGCAGGACGTCCTTGATGTAGCGACTCTGCTGTAGCGAGAGAGAGTGTGATTTGCGGTCACGGGTGATCTGGATGCCGAGGAAGTATGACGCGTCCCTGAAATCAGACATCTGGAAGTGCTCCTGCATGGCCTCCTTGAACTCCTGCAGTGCAGACATGCTGTTGAAAAGGAGGAGCATGTAATCCACATAGACAATGATGATGAGGATCTCATGCTCATGCTGCCTGCGATACACGCTATAGTCACACTCGCTGCGCTCAAACCCCATGTACTACAATGCCGCATCCAACTTCTAGTTCCAAGCACGCGACGCTTGCTTGAGGCCGTACAGCGACTTCTGCAGCTTGCAAACCAGGTGCTCCTGGTCATCCATGACGAACCCCTCTGGCTGCTCCATGTAGATCTCCTCCTCCAAGTCACCATTCAAGAATTTTGTCTTGACATCCATGTGGTCAACCTCAAAGTCCTCAGCTGCTGCATAAGAGAGGAGCGTGCGTACAGAGGCAAACTTTGCAACAGGGGCAAAAGTTTCTATGAAGTCGATGCCCTCTTGCTGCAAATAGCCCTTGGCGACCAGCCTCGCCTTGTACTTTTCTAGGTTACCATCTGCTCCCCGCTTCTTCTTGAACACCCACTTGCACTTGATCACCTGACGTCCAGGTGGATGCTCAGTCCGCTCCCACGTGCCATTGTCCAGCTGCGACTATATCTCTTGCTGCACGGCTTGTGCCCAATCTGCTGCATCCCGTACAGCCATGGCCTCCTTGTATGACGTTGGCTCATCTGAATCTGTTGCAACTACGACGTTCATCTGTTCTGGTTTCTGCAGCATCCAGAATTGGCTGCGCTCACCAGGCTTGTAATGCATCCTAAGAGGGTACCTGCGACCTCGTGCTGGAGCGTTAGCGGGCGGCTGGCGCGGTGCTGTTGGCACAACTGCTGCTGCTGGTGGTGCTACATCTCCCTCCTCTGCTTCTACCGGTGAGGCTGCTGTATGTGCTGCATCAGACATGGAAGAGTAAAGTGATTCTCTCACTGTCATAGTAGAGGAAAGATCGGGAGAGACTGGGTCAGGAAGGATATCTACTCCCATTATCTCGTTAGCTGCTGGTTCTGCTGCCTCATCACAGACAATGTTGGTGCCGATGACGTTGCTCTCGTTGAAGACAACATCCCTCGAGATGATGACTTGGCCTCTATCCCTCTCCTAGAGGCGATAGGCCTTGCTTGCCGCATCGTAGCCAATCATCAGCATCTGCGCACTCTTTGCGTCCTATTTCTGCCGCTTCTCCTTGGGCACATGCATGTGCGCCAGGCTGCCAAATACTCTGAGATGAACCACACTCAGTTTCTTGCTAAACCACGCCTCGTACGGCATCATCTGCTCCAGCGTCTTAGTTGGACTGCAGTTCTTGATGTAGATCGCAGTGCTCATAGCTTCAGCCCAGAAGTTTTAGGTCAGCCGAGCCTCATGTAGCATGGAGCGCGCCGACTCCACAATGGTACGGTTGGCGCGTTCTGCTACACCGTTTTGCTATGGCGAGTACGGCGCGGTACGCTGCGCCTTGATGCCAGCTACTGCGAAGTAGTCCTAGAATTCCTTTCTCAGGTACTCTCTACCGCGATCGCTACGCAGCGCCTTGATCTTCTTGCCAGTCTGGTTCTCCACCATGGCCTTGAACTCCTTGAACCTGTCAAAGCACTGGTCCTTGGAAGGAAGGAAGTATACAGCAGTGTAACGGCTGAAATCATCAATGAAGGTCAGGAAATACCTAGAGTCTTCAAAGCTCTGGGTCTGCATCGGTCCGCACAAGTCCGTGTGGACCAGCTCCAACACCTCCTTCGCACGCTCCCCTGCTCCAGAGAACGCCTCCCGGTGCTGCTTCCCCTCCAAACAGCCGATGCACAACTGCTGTTCAAAGTTAGAGAAAGTAGGCAGGTCACGTACCATCTGCTTTGCTTGAAGCTGCTGCAAGGCGCGCATGCCGATGTGGCCGTAGCGCGCATGCCAGATCTCGCCATCTGTCGCCTGCACCACTGCTGCAAGACCCTACTCACGAAGGATCTTGGTCGCCCCTAGCAGGCGGTACATGTCGTCCTCCTTCACCGACCTGACCAACTCCTCTCATGTATCCTTGTTGAAGATGTAGCCATAGTCATCATTGAAGACGACACAGAGTCCTGTGTTTGTAAGAGAGGAGACTGAGAGGAGGTTGAATGCAGCATCAGGTACATACAGCACGCCATGGAACACTCCCACTTCAATGTCACGTGGGGTCTCCAACCACATCTCCACAATCCAAATCCCCTCAGCATACGCCACCCGATGATCACCCATAGTGATAGGACGGGGAGGAATAGACAGCAGTTGCATAAACCACTCCTTGTGGTGTGTGAGGCTCTTGGTACACCCTGAGTCCTTGTACCATGGGAGATCCGCCTTCTCCACCTGCGACATGTCAGACTTCGCCATGAAGAGACGGTCCCGCACCTCCGTGGCCATTTTCATGTTGCCAAAGTGGCGCACACCAGCCTGGTTTTGCTGCTGCTGCTGATGACGCTGCTGCGACTGCTGCTGCATTTGCTGTGGAGATTGCTGCTTTTGCTCCTGCTGCTCCTTTTGGTCCCTCTTGAGCTTGAAACACTCCTTTTTGTAGTATCCTTCTGGCAGTAGTGGCATTTGCCTTTTGTCTTGCCTCTCTGTTGCCCAGACTGCTGCAACTGCTGCTGGTTGCGTGAGCTCGTGGCCACAAAAGATGCTTCACCGCTGCCGCCGTCATTGCGCTTTGTTGCATTGCGACGCAATTCCACCTACACCAGGTGTGTGCAGATGAAGCCGAGGTCGAGAGTTGGCTGGCACTCCAGCGTCTCTCGCACCTTGTCGTAGCTGGTTGGGAGTCCCCTTAGCAGGAGGAGGATGAAGCGCGTCTCTTCCACAGGGTTGCCGGCCGCTCTCAGCTGCTTCGCTAGCTCCTTGTCCAAGTACGCCTCCATCCCTTCACAACCCTGCATTTTCAGCGCCATCATCTTTTCCTCCAAAAGCATGAGGAATACAGGATCCTTGCTCTCCTACTTCTTGTACAACGTGTCCCATCCCTCCTTTGCAATAGCCTTGTCACTCACATATTGAAGATACGGGTTGGAGATGGTGTTGACAAGCAACCTGTAGGCCTCCCTGTCCTTCTTCTTCCACTCCTCATACGCCGCCGCTGCAGTTGTAGATGAACTTGCATCTGCTGCACCTTTCTGTGGCGTCTTTCCCGCCACCATCTCAGCTACGGTGATGCCTTTTGCCTGTGGAGGCGGAGCGGGCTCGTCGCCGCTCACCACCTCCCACAAGCCCCTCTCCTCCAAAAGGAGGCGGGTATGGATCTTCCAAAACATGAAGTTGACGCGTCCATCCAGCCTCTCCAAGGGCTGGACTGCTGTTACCACGCCTGCTGCTGCCATTTTGAGCTTTGGTGATGCTCAACGCTTGAAAGCTTGTCTCACGATCTTAAAGATGCTGTGGTCGTCGCCAAATTTGGTCAAAGTTTGACACTAACTCGTCACTCTCAAAGTGATGGCCTGTGATGGCTGAATCTGGCAAAATCTGGCTCTGATACCAAATATTGGATCTGGAGGAGAGAGGGAGCCTTGGAGCAGCGAGCATGTGGGACTGAAAGGGCATCACTTGTGCTGAAGAATGGTTATTGAATCACTCAAAATGATGGAGTACATATAGAGCTAGAGCTTGGGCAAGTTAGCCCTCTCACAAGCCACACCACTTAGCCATGGAGGCTAAGGCTCACATACTAGAGTCCACAATCTCACACAAGGGAGGAAATCAGCCTAACAATCAGGCTGACCAGTCACACACGACCTAGAGAGCTAAAGAATGCTCTCATGGCACACTCCTAGTGGTCACATCACCCACAAACCCATGGAGAATTGCCATGTGTCCATGGCTAGCACACAAGGATCTGACCTCACCTAAAAAGTAAGGAGAGGTACCTTTATCCTAGTCAGCACACCCTGACAAGGCAATCCTAAGACCAAGGACCTTTTTTGGATATTTCTCCCATCAGGTCTTCACCCTGGACCCCTTGCCTTTTTCTTTTCTCAGGCTAAGGCATGGAGCCATCACCCATGGCCACCCAAACACCTGCGGTCCATGACCCTTGAAACTTCGAAAATTCATATCTCCCAATCCGACCGTTGGATCGGCCTGAAACTTGGAATGTAGATAATTTTCCACCTGACTTACCAATGGTGAAGACGGATGAACGATCGGAGGAGGCATCTGGAAGTTTCCTGGAACTTGCTCTTGTGGACCTGAAACTGAGCCGGACGGCTCCTTTCCCAACAGGGCGCAACTAGGGCGTAACTAGGGCGCAACTACGGCGTAGCTAGTGCCCAACTGAGGCACAACTAGGGCGCAACTAGGGCGTAACTAGGGCTCAAGTAAGGCGCAACTAAGGGGTAAGTAGGATGCAAGTAGGGCGCAAGTAGGGCATAACTAGAGCGCAATTAGGGCGAAAATAGGTCGCAACTAGGGCGTAGCTAGTTCTAAATAGAGGCACAACTAGAGCGCAACTAGGGCGTAACTAGGGCGCAACTAGGATGCAAATAGGGTACACATAGGGCGCAAGTAGGGTGCAAGTAGGGCGAAAATAGGTCGCAACTAGGGCGTAGCTAGTTCTAAATAGAGGCACAACTAGAGCGCAACTAGGGCGTAACTAGGGCGCAACTAGGATGCAAATAGGGTACACATAGGGCGCAAGTAGGAGGCAAGTAGGAAGTAACTAGGGTACAATTAAGGCATAACTAGGGTGCAAGTAGAGTGTGACATGGCCGCAACTAGGGCGCAACTGGGACATAAGAAGGGCGTAAGTAGGGCTCAAGTATGGAACAAGTAGGACACAACTAGGGTGCAACTAGGGTGGAACTAGGGCGCAACTACAGGGCAACTATGGTGCAAGTAGGGCGGAAGTACGGCGCAACAAGGACGCAACTAGGGCGCAACTAGGGCGCAAGAAGGTTGCATGTAGGGCGCAAGAAGGGCATAGTTAGAGCGCAACTAAGGCGCAACTAGGGCACAAGTAGGAGGCAAGTAGAGCGCAAGTAGGACGCAAGAATGGTGCAAATAGAGCACGATAAGGACACAAGTTGGGCTGAACTCGGGCACAACAAGGGCCTAAC
Organism: Penium margaritaceum; assembly: GCA_023375785.1. Classification (NCBI taxonomy): domain Eukaryota; kingdom Viridiplantae; phylum Streptophyta; class Zygnematophyceae; order Desmidiales; family Peniaceae; genus Penium; species Penium margaritaceum. Next base: position 53,685 of record SZWC01011452.1, read on the forward strand.
TAAGACGTAGCTAGTTTCCAACTGAGACACAATTAGGGCACAACTAGGGCGCAAGTAGGGGGTAACTAGGGCGTAGCTATGGCGCAGCTAGCGCACAACTAGGGCGCAACTAGGGTGCAACTAGGGCTCAACTAGGGCACAAGTAAGGTGTAACTAGGATGCAAGTAAGGCGCGAGTATGGTACAACTAGGGCGCAACTAGGGTGCACCTAGGGCGCAACTAGGGCATAGCTAATGCCCAACTGAGGCGCAACTAGGACGCAACTAGGGTGCAACCAGGGCGCAACTAGGGTGTAGCTATTGCCCAAGTTACGCGCAAGTAGGGTGTAACTAGGATGCAACTAGGGTATAACAAGGGTGGAATGAGGATGCAAGTAGGACGCAAATATGGTGCAACTAGGATGCAACTAGGGCACAATAAGGGCATAGTTAGTGCCCAACTCAGGCACAACACGGACAAAACTAGGGCACGACTAGGGTACAACTAGGGCACAACTAGGACGCAACGAGCGTACCTAGGATGCACATAGGGCGCAAGTACGGCGGAAGGAGGGCGCAACTAGGGCACAACTAGGGTGAAACTAGGGCGTAGCTACTGCCCAACTGAGGTGCAACTAGGGCGCAACTAGGGTAGAACTAGGACGTAACTAGTATGTAAGTAGGACGCAACAAGGCAACACGTAGGACGTAAGAAGGGCGCAAGTAGGACGCAAGTATCACTCAACTAGGACTCAACTAGGGTGCAACTAGGCACAAGAGGGCACAAGTAGGGTGCAAGTAGGATGCAACTTGGGCGCAACTAGGGCGCAACCAGGGCGCAAGTACGACGCAAGTAGAGCGCAACTTGGGCGCAAGTAGAGCGCCACCAGGACAAAACTTGGGTGCAACTAGGGTACAACTACGGGACAACTAGGGTGCAACTAGGGCACACCTAGGGTACAAGTAGGGTGGAAGTAAGGTGCAACGAGGGCGCAATACGGCGCAACTAGGGCGCAACTACGGTATAAGTAGGGCACAAGTAGGGCGCAACTAGGGTGCAAGTAGGGCGTACCTAGGGCGCAACTACGTCGTAACTAGGGCACAAGTAAGACATAGGTAGGATGCAAGTAGGGCGTATTTAGGGTGCAAGTATGGAGCAAGTTGGGCGCAAGTAGGGTGCAAGTAGGCGCAACTAGGGCGCAAGTATAGCGCAAGTAGGGTGCAACTAGGTCGCAACTAGGGTGCAACTAGGGCTCAACTAGGGCGTAACTATGAGACAACAAGGGCACAACAAGGGCACAACTAGGGCGCAACTAGGGCGTAGCTAGTGCCCAATTGAGACGCAACAAGGGCGCAACTAGGGCACCACTAATGTGTAACGACGCAAGTAGGATGCAAGTAGGGTACAAGTAGAGCAGAACTAGGGCATAACCAGGGTGTAACTAGGGCATAGCTAGTGCCAACAGAGGTGCAACTAGGGCACAACTAGGGTGTAAGTAGGACTCAACTAGGGCATAGCTAGAGCCTAACGGAAGCGCATCTAGGGCGCACCTAGGGCGTAACTAGGCCTCAACTAGGGCGCAACTAGGGCGCATCTAGGGTCCAACTAGGGTGCAAGTAGGGCGCGACTAGGGTGCAACTATGGTGCAACTAGGACACAACTAGGGGGTAACTAGGGTGTAGCTAGTACCAAACGGAGGCGCAACTAGGGCGCAACTAGGACATAACTGGGACGCAACAAGGACACACGTAGGCAGCTACTAGGGCGCAAGTAGGGCACGACAATGGCGCAAGTACGGCGTAACTAGGGTGCAACTAGGGCGCACGTAGGGTGCACCACGGGCACAAGTAGGACACAACTAGGACACAACTAGGATGCAACTAGGACGCAACTAGGGCACAACTAGGGTGAAAGTAGGATACAACTAGGGTGTTACTAGGGCGTAATTAGGACGCAACTAGGGCAAAAGTAGGGTGCAAGTAGGACACAAGAAGGGCGTAATAACTGTGCAACTAGGACGCAACTAGGGCGCAAGTAGGGTGCAAGTAGGGCGTAAGTAGGGTGTAACTAGGACGCAACTTGAACGTAACTAGGATGAAAGTAGGGTGCATGTCGGGCACAAGTAGGGCATAACTAGGGGGCAACTAGGGCGTAATAAGGGCACAATTACGACGGAACTAGGGTACAAGAAGGATGCAAATAGGGCGCAACTAGGGCACAACTAGGGCATAGCTAGTACCCAACTAAGGCCCAACTAGGGCGCAACTAGGGCATGACTAGGGGATAACTAGGGCACAACTGGGGTGCAACTAGGGGTGCAAAATAGGACGCAAGTAGGACGCAAGTAGGATGCAACTACGGTGCAACTAGGGTGCAACTAGGAGGTAGCTTATGCCCAAGACAGGAGCAACTAGGGCGTAACTAGGATGCAACTACGGTGCAACTAGGCTACAACTAGGGTGTAAGTAGGGCGAAAATAGGGCGTAACATGGGCGCAACTAGGGCACAACTAGGGCGCAAGTAGGGCGCAAGTAGGGCGCAAGTAGGGCGTAACTAGGACGCAACTAGGGAGCAACTAGGGTGCAAGTAGGGTACAAGTAGAGCGCAACTACGGCGCAACTAGGGTGTAACTATGGTGCAACTAAGGTGCAACAAGGGTGCGAGTAGGGCGCAAGTAGGACGCAACTAGGTTGTAATAAGGGTGCAACTAGGACGTAGCTAGTGTACAATTTAGACGCAATTAGGACACAACTAGGGTGCAATGAGGGTGCAAGTAGGGTGTAACTAGGGCGTAACTAGGGCGCAATGACGGTGCAACTAGTGTGTAACTAGGGCGTAGCTAGTGTCCAACTGAGGCGCAACTAGGACGCACATAAGGTGTAACTAGGGCGCAACTAGGGCGCAAGAAGAGAGCAACTAGGAAGCAAGTACGGCGCAAGTAAGACGCAACTAGGACGCAACTAGGACGCAACTAGGGCGCAACTAGGGTTCAACTAGGGCGTAGCTAGTCTCCAACTGAAGCGCAAGTACGACATAACTAGGGTGCAACCAGGGCACAACTAGGGCGCAAGTAAGGTGCAACAAGGGTGCAAGTAGGGCATACGTAGGGTGCAAGTAGGACACAAGTAGGACGCAACTAGGGTGTAACTAGGGCGCAGCTAGGGTGCAAGTAGGGCGCAAGTAGGATGCAATTAGGACGTAACCAGGACTTAACCAAGGTGCAACTAATGCGTAAGAAGGGCGCAAGTAGGGCACAACTAGGGCACAAGTAGGACGTAACTAGGGTGCAACTAGGATGCATTTAGGGCGCAACTAGGGCGCAACTAGGGCGCAACTAGGGTGCAACGAGGGTGCTAGTAGGGCAGAACTAAGGCGCAACTAAGGCGCAACGAGGGCACACCTAGGACGCAAGTAGGTCGTAAGTAGCACTAGGAAGTACGGCGTAACAAGGGTGGAACTAGGGCGCAACTAGGATGCAAGTATAGCGTAAGTAGGGCACAAGTAGGACGCAACAAGGTTGTAACTAGGGTGGAACTAGGGTAGAAGTAGGACGCAAGTAGGGTGAAACTAGGGCACAACTAGGGTATAACTAGGGTGCAAGTAGGACGTAAGTGGGGTGCAAGTAGGGCGCAACTAGGGCACAAATATGGCGTAACTAGGGTGCAGCTAGGGTACAACAAGGGCACAACTAGGACGTAGCTATTGCCCAACTGAGACACAATTAGGGTGGAATTAGGGCGCAACTAGGGTGCAAGTAGGGCGCAACTAGGGCTTAGCTAGGGCGCAACTAGGACGCAACTAGGGCGCAACTATGGCGCAACTAGGACACACCTAGGGTGCAACCAAGGTGCAACTAGGGTGCAAGTAGGGCACAAGTAGGGTCCAAGTAGGGCGCAACCAAGACGCAAGTAGGACGCAACTAGGGTGCAACTAGGGTGCAACTAGGGCGCAACTAGGGTGCAACTAGGGTCCAAGTAGAGCAGAAGTAGGATGTAACTAGGGTGCAACTAGGGCACAACTAGGGCGCAACTAGGTCACAAGTAGGGCGCAAGTAGGGTGTAACTAAGGTGTAACTAGGTCACAAGTAGGGGGCAAGTAGGGTGTAACTTAGGTGCAACTAGGGCGAAACTAGTGCGCCAGAAGGGCGTAAGTAGGGTGTAACTAGGGCACAACTAGGACGCAACTAGGGTGCAACTAGGATGCAAATAGGATGCAAGTAGGGCACAACTTGGGCGCAACTAGGGTACAACTAGTGCACAAGTAAGGCACAAATAGGGTGTAATAAGGGTATAATTAGAGTGCAACTAGGGTGAAACTAGGGTACAACTAGGGCATACCTAGAGCGTAGCTTGTGCCCAACTGAGGGGAAACTAGGGCGCATCTCGGGCGCAACCAGTGCGCAACTGGGGCTCAACCAGGGTGCAACTAGGGCGCTAGTAGGATCCAACTAGGGTGCAACTATGGCGTAACTTGGGCGAAGCTAGTGCCCAACTCAGGTGCAAGTAGGGCGCAACTAGGATGCAACCATAGCGTAACTAGGATGCAAGTAGGACGCAACTAGGGCGCAACTAGGGTGCAACTATGGCGTAACTTGGGCGAAGCTAGTGCCCAACTCAGGTGCAAGTAGGGCGCAACTAGGATGCAACCATAGCGTAACTAGGATGCAAGTAGGACGCAACTAGGGCGCAACTAGGGCGCAACGAGGGTACAAGAAGCACGCAAGTAGGACGCAAATATGGCATAACTAGAGTGCACTTAAGGTGCAACAAGGGCGTAGCTAGAGCCCAATAAAGGTGCAACAAGGAAGCAACTAGGGCACAATTAGGACACAACTAGGACGCAATGAGCGTAACAAGGATGCAAGTAGGATGTAAGTACGGCATAAGTAGGATGCAACTACTGCACAACTAAGGCGGAAGTAGGGTGTAAGTAGGACGCAAGTATGGTGTAACTAGCGTGCAACTAGTGCGCAACTAGGATGCAAGCATGGCACAAGTAGGGCGTAAGTAGGATGCAACTTGGACACAACTAGGGCGTAACTAGGGCGCACATACGACACAACCAGGATACAACTAGGGTGCAACTAGGGTGCAACTAGGGCACAACTAGGAGGCAAGTAGGGCGGAAGTAGGGTATATTTAGGGTGCAACTATGGCGCAACTAGGGCTCAACTAGGGCGTAAATAGGGCAAAAGTAGGGTGCAAGTAGGGCATAACTAGGGTACAACTAGGGTGCAACTAGGTCGCAACTAAGACTCAAGTAGGGCATAAGTAGGGCATAACTAGGGCGCAACAATGGCACAAGTAGGACGTAAGTAGGGAGCAACTAGGGCGAAACTAGGGCGCACTTAGGGCGCAAATATGATACAACTTGGGCACAACTAGGATGCAACTAGGGTACAAGTAGAACACAACTATGGCACAACTAGTATGTAATTAGGCTGCAACTAGGGCACAACTAGGATGTAAGTAGAGCTGATAGGGCACAACTAGGGTGCAATTATGGCGTAACTAGGGTACAAATAGGGTACAACTAGGGCGCACCTAGAGTGGAACTAGGGCGCAACTAGGGCGTAACAAGGCAACAACTAGGGGACTGCTAGGGCGTACCTTGTACCCAGCTAAAGCGCAACAAGAGCGCAACTAGGGCACAACTAGGGTACAACAACGGCGCAAGTAGAACGCAACTAGGGTGTATATAGGGCACAACTAGTGCATAACCAGGGTGCAACTAGGGCATAGCTAGTGCCCAACGAAGGTGCGACTAGGGCGCAACTAGGGCACAACTAGGACTCAACTAGGGCATAGCTAGTGCCCAACAAAAGTGCAACTAGGGTGCATCTAGGGTGCAACTACGGCTCAACTAGGGCGCCGCTAGGGGGCATCTAGGACCCAACTAGAATGCAAGTAGGACGTGACTAGGGTTCAACTATGGTACAACTAGGGCACAACTAGGGCGTAACTAGGGCCTGGCTAGTACCCAACTGAGGTGCAACCAGGGTGCAACTAGGGCATATCTAGGCCGCAACATGGGCGGACGTAAGACGTAACAAGGGCACAAGTAGGGTGCAACTAGGTCGCAACGAGGGTGCAAGAAGCACGCAAGTAGGATGCAAATATGGCATAACTAGAGCGCAACTAGGGCGCAACTAGGACGTAGCTAGAGCCCAAGAAAGGCGTAACAAGGAAGCAACTAGGGCACAATGAGGACACAACTAGGACGTAATGAGCGTAACTAGGTCGCAAGTAGGACGTAAGTACGGCGCAAGTAGGACGTAACTACTGCAAAACCAGGGCGCAAGTAGGGTGCAAGTAGGACGCAAGTATGGTGCAACTAGGGCGCAACTAGTGCGCAACTAGGATGCAAGCAGGGCACAGGTAGGGCGTAAGTAGGATGCAACTTGGACACAATTAGGGCGCAACTAGGGCGCAAGTACGACACAACCAGGGCACAACTAGGGTGCAACTAGGGTGCAACTAGGGCACAACTAGGGAGCAACTAGGACGCAAGTACGGCATAAGTAGGGTGCAACTATGGCGCAACTAGGGCTCAACTAGGGCGTAAGTAGGGCGCAAGTAGGGTGTAAGTAGGGCATAACTAGGGTACAACTAGATCTAACTAGGTCGCAACTAAGACTCAAGTAGGGAGTAAGTAGGGCGTAACTAGGACGTAACGACGGCACAAGCAGGGTGCAAGTAGGGAGCAACTAGGACATAACTAGGGCGCAACTAGGATGCAAGTAGGATGCAAGTTGGGCACAACTAGGGTGCAAGTGTTGGGAAAGGAGCCGTCCGGCTCAGTTTCAGGTCCACAGGAGCAAGTTCCAGGAAA
>SZWC01011452.1:61881-73362 GCA_023375785.1 Penium margaritaceum
AATCACTCAAAATGATGGAGTACATATAGAGCTAGAGCTTGGGCAAGTCAGCCCTCTCACAAGCCACACCACTTAGCCATGGAGGCTAAGGCTCACACACTAGAGTCCACAATCTCACACAAGGGAGGAAATCAGCCTAACAATCAGGCTGACCAGTCACACACGACCTAGAGAGCTAGAGAATGCTCTCATGGCACACTCCTAGTGGTCACATCACCCACAAACCCATGGAGAATCGCCATGTGTCCATGGCTAGCACACAAGGATCTCACCTCACCTAAAAAGTAAGGAGAGGTACCTTTATCCTAGTTAGCACACTCTGACAAGGCAATCCTAAGACCAAGGACCTTTTTGGATATTTCTCCCATCAGGTCTTGACCCTGGACCTCTTGCCTTTTTCTTTTCTCAGGCTAAGGCATGGAGCCATCACCCATGGCCACCCAGACATCGACGGTCCATGACCCCTGAAACTTGGAAAATTAATATCTCCCAATCCGACCGTTGGATCGGCATGAAACTTGGACCGTAGATAACTTGCCACCTGATCTTTGCAATGGTGAAGACGGATCGACGATCGGAGCACGCATCTGGAAGTTTCCTGGAACTTGCTCCAGTGGACCTGAAATTGAGCCGGATGGCTCCTTTCCCAACAACCAGAATGAGCAGCAGCAGCAGCAGCAAAAGCAGCAATCTCCCCAGCAACAGCAGTCACAGCAACGTCAGCAGCATTAGCATCAGCAGCAGGAGAACCAGAACGGCGTGCGCCATTTTGGCAACATGAATGTAGCCGCCTCTTCATGGCGAAGTCTGACATGTCGCAGGAGGAGAAGGCGGATCTGGCGTGGTACAAAGACTCTGGGTGTACCAAGAGTCTAACGCACCATAGTAAGTGGCTTACGCAGTTGCTGTCCATCCCTCCCCGTCCTATCGCTTTGGGTGATGATCGGGTGGTGTATGCTGAAGGCATTGGGATTGTGGAGATGTGGTTGGAGACCACGCATGGCATTGAAGTGGGAGTGTTCCATGACGTGCTATACGTACCTAATGCTGCATTCAACCTCCTCTTAGTCTCCTCTCTTACAAACACAGGACTGCGCGTCATCTTCGATGATGACTATGGCTACATCCTCAACAAGGATACATGAGAGGAGTTGGCCAGGTCGGTGAAGGAGGGCGACATGTACCGCCTGCTGGGGGCGACCAAGAACCCGCGTGAGCAGAGTTTTACAGCAGTGGTGCAGGTTACAGATGGTGAGATCTGGCATGCGCACTACGGCCACATCGGCATGCGCGCCTTGCAGCAGCTTTAAGCAAAGCAGATGGTGCGTGACCTGCCTACCATCTCTAACTTTGAATAGCAGTTATGCATCGGCTGTTTGGAGGGGAAGCAGCACCGGGAGGCGTTCTCTGGAGCAGGGAAGCGTACGATTGAGGTATTGGAGCTGGTCCACACGGACCTATGTGGACCGATGCACACCCAGAGCTTTGGAGGCTCTAGGTATTTCCTGACCTTCATTGATGATTTCAGACGTTACACTGCTGTGTACTTCCTGGTTCAAGGACCAGGAAGAACCACAGTCCAACTAAGGCGCTGGAGCAGATGACGCCGTACGAGGCGTGGTTCGGCAAGAAACCGAGCGTGGGTCATCTCCGAGCATTTGGCAGCCTGGCGCACATGCACGTGCCCAAGGAGAAGCGGCATAAATGGGACGCAAAGAGTACGCAGATGCTGATGATTGGCTACGACGTGGCAAGCAAGGCCTATACTGTGACAGTGGGAGAATCACTCTACTCTCCCATGTCTGATGCAGCAGATATAGCAGCCTCACCGGCAGAAGCAGAGGAGGAAGATGTAGCACCACCAGCAGCAGCAGTTGTGCCAGCAGCACCGCGCCAACCGCCCGCTAATGCTCCAGTAACAGGTCGCAGGTACCCTCTTAGGGTCCGTTACAAGCCTGGTGAGCGCGGCCATTTCTGGATGCTGCAGAAACCAGAACAGATGAACGTCGCAGTTGTAGTAGATTCAGATGAGCCAACGTCATACAAGGAGGCCATGACTGCACCGGATGCAGCAGATTGGGCGCAAGCCGTGCAGCAGGAGATACAGTCGTAGCTGGACAACGGCACGTGGGAGCTGACTGAGCGTCCACCTGGGCATAAGGTGATCAAGAGCAAGTGGGTGATCAAGAAGAAGCGAGGAGCAGATGGTAACCTGGAAAAGTACAAGGTGAGGCTGGTCGCCAAGGGCTACTCGCAGTAGGAGGGCATCAACTACACAGAAACTTTTGCCCCTGTTGCAAAGTTTGTTTCTGTGCGCACGCTCCTCTCTTATGCAGCAGCTGAGAATTTCGAGGTTCACCAGATGGATGTCAAGACGGCATTCTTGAATGGTGACTTGGAGGAGGAGTTCTACATGGAGCAGCCAGAGGGACTCGCCATGGATGGCCAGGAGCACCTGGTTTGCAAGCTACAGAAGTTGATGTATGGCCTCAAGCAAGCGTCGCGTGCTTGGAACCAGAAGTTGGATGCGGCGTAGCAGTGCATGGGATTTGAGCGCAGCGAGTGTGACTATAGCGTGTATCGCTGGCAGCATGAGCATGAGATCCTCATCATCATTGTGTATGTGGATGACATGCTCCTCCTTTCCAACAGCATGTCTGCACTGCAGGAGTTCAAGGAGGCGATGCAAGAGCGTCATACTTCCTCGGCATCCAGATCATGCGTGACCGCAAATCACGCTCTCTCTCGCTACAGCAGAGTCGCTACAGCAGAGTCGCTACATCAAGGACGTCCTGCAGTGGTTCGGCATGGCAGAGACCAAACCCATCGGCACGCCGCTGGAGACGCGGCAGTACCTCGTGAGCTTCAGTGGAGAAGCAGATGCAGTTGAGCGGCAGAAGTACCAGAACGCCGTCGGCAGTCTTATGTTTTGATGGTGGCAACCAGGCCTGACCTCGCACAGGCTGTGAGCGCTGTGAGCCAGCACATGGCGAATCCCGGACCTGAGCACCGGAAGGCAGTGAAACGGATCTTCCGCTACCTTGTTGGAACCATCAACGTCGGCATCACCTACAACGGCAACGACAACAACATCATCGGCTACACAGATGCAGATTGGGCTTCAAATCCTGAGATGCGAAAGTCCATCTCTGGACATGTGTTTCTCATGAATGGAGGTGCCATCAGCTGGTGCAGCAAGCACAGAAGCTGAGTACGTCTCTCTCAGCTTTGGGGCCAAGGAAGCAGTTTGGCTCCAGCGTCTCATGGCGGAGATGAGTGGGAGTGTAGCAGTTCCAGTTCCTGTGCGCGTCGACAACCAGAGCGCAATCGCACTCGCCAAGAATCCTGAGTACCATGCACGGACCAAGCACATTGACATCGCATATCACTTCATCAGGCACATGGTGCAGGAGGGTGCTATCAAGCTGGAGTTTACTCCAACCAGCAGGCAGGTCGCTGATTTCTGCACAAAGCCAGTGACCCATGAGAAGCAGCAGTTCTGCATGAAGGCATGTGGACTCAGCCCACTCTGACTGCAGCAAAGTGGGAGATTGTAGGGAAAGGAGCCGTCCGGCTCAGTTTCAGGTCCACAGGAGCAAGTTCCAAGAAACTTCCAGATGCCTGCTCCGATTGTCGATCCGTCTTCACCATTGGAAAGATCAGGTGGAAAATTATCTACGGTCCAAGTTTCAGGCCGATCCAACAGTCCGATAGGGAGATGAATTTTCGAAGTTTCAGGGGTCATGGACCGCCGATGTCTGGGTGGCCATGGGCGATGGCTCCATGCCTTAGCCTGAGAAAAGAAAAAGGCAAGAGGTCCAGGGTCAAGACCTGATGGGAGAAATATCCAAAAAGGCCCTTGGTCTTAGGATTGCCTTGTCAGAGTGTGCTGATTAGGATAAAGGTACCTCACCTTACGTTTTAGGTGAGGTGAGATACTTGTGTGCTAGCCATGGACACATGGCGATTCTCCATGAGTTTGTGGGTGATGTGACCACTAGGAGTGTGCCATGAGAGCATTTTCTAGCTCTCTAGGTCGTGTGTGACTGGTCAGCCTGATTGTTGGGCTGATTTCCTCCCTTGTGTGAGATTGTGGACTCTAGTGTGTGAGGCTTAGCCTCCATGGCTAAGTGGTGTGGCTTGTGAGAGGGCTGACTTGCCCAAGCTCTAGCTCTATATGTACTCCATCATTTTGAGTGATTTAAAAACCATTCTTCAGCACAACTGATGACCTTTCAGTCCCACATGCTCGTTGCTCCAAGGCTCCCTCTCTCCTCCAGATCCAACAGCAACTAGGGCACAATTAGGATACAACTAGGGCAGAACTAGTGTGCAACTAGGGTAGAACTAGGGCACAACTAGGGTACAAGTACGACGGAAGAAGGAAACAACTAGGGCACATCTATGGCGTGACTAGGGCACAAATAGGCCACAACTAGGGCGTAACTAGGGTAGAACTAGGGCACAATTAGGGCGGAAAAAGGGTACAGCTAGGGGACAACTAGGGCGTAGCTTGTACCCAGCTGAGGCGCAAGAAGAGCGCAACTAAGGAACAACTAGGGTGCAACAACGGTGTAAGTAGGACGCAACTAGGGTGTACGTAGGGCACAACTAGTACATAACCAGGGCATAGCTAGTACCCAATGGACGAGCAACTAGGGCGCAACTAGGGCACAACTAGGCGTCAACTAGGGCATAGCTAGTGCCCAACGAAGGCGCAACTAGGGTGCATCTAGGATGCAACTAGGGCTCAACTAGGGCGCAGCTAGGGGGTTTCTAGGGCCCAACTAGGGTGCAAGTAGGACGTGACTAGGGTTCAACTATGGCGCAACTAGGGTATAACTAGGGCGTAACGAGGGTCTAGCTGGTATCCAACTGCGGTACAACAGGACGCAAGTAGGGCATATCTAGGGCGGAACAAGGGCGGAAGTAGGGCGCAACTAAGGCACAAATAGGGCAGAACTAGGGCGCGATTAGGGTGCAAGTATGGTATAACTAGGATGCGACAAGGGCGCAGGTAGTGTGCAACAAGGGCGCAAGTAGGGCACAACTAAGGAACAACTAGGACAGAACTAGGACGCAACTAGGACACAACTAGGGCACAAGTAGGGCACAACTACGGTGTAACTAGGGTGCAACTAGGACACAACTAGGACACAAGTAGGGTGCAAGTAGGGTGCAAATAGGGCGCAAATAGGGTGCAATTGGGACGCAACCACGGCGAAAGAAAGGTAAAAGTACGGCGCAAGTATGGCGTAACTAGGGCGTAACTTGGGAACAACTAGGGCAAAAGTATAGCGCATGTAGGACGCAACTTGGGCACAACTAGGGGCTAACTAGGGAGTAATTCGGGAGCAATTAGGACGCAACTAGGGTGCAAGAAGAACGCAGTAGGGCGCAACTAGGGCACAACTAGGGCACAACTAGGGCATAGCTAGTGTCCAACTAAGGCGCAACTAGGGCGCAACTAGGGCGCAACTAGGGCACAACTAGGGTGTAACTAGGGCGCAAGTAGGGTGCAATTAGGACGCAACTAGGGTGCAAGAAGAACGCAGTAGGGCGCAACTAGGGCACAACTAGGGCACAACTAGGGCATAGCTAGTGTCCAACTAAGGCGCAACTAGGGCTCAACTAAGGCGCAACTAGGGCACAACTAGGCCAGAACTAGGGCGCAACTAGGATGCAAGTAGGACGCAAGTACGGCGCAAGTAGGGTGCAACTAGGGTGCAACTACGGCACAAGTAGGACGTAGCTAGTGCCCAACTGAAGAGCAACTAGGGTGGAACTAGGGTACAACTAGGATGCAACTAGGGCTTAAGTAGGGCGCAAGTAGGGTGCAACCAGGACGCAAGTAGGACGACACTAGAATGTTACTAGGGTGCAACTAGGGTGCAAGTAGGGTGCAACTAGGGTACAAGTAGGGTGGAAAAAGGGCGCAACTAGGACGCAACTAGGGCACAACTAGGACGCAAGTAGGTCGCGACTCGGGCGCATGTAGGGCGTAACTACGGCGCAACTACGGTACAAGTAGGGTGCAAGTAGGGTGCAAGTAGGGTACAACTAGGACGCAACTAGGGCGTAACTAGAGCGCAACTAGGGTTTAACTGAGACGTAGCTAGTGCACAACTTAGACGCAATAAGGGTGCAACTAGGGTACAACTAGGGTACAAGTAGGGTACAACTAGTGCGTTGTTAGGGCACAACAAGGACACAACTAGGGTGCAACTAGGGCATAGCTAGACCCAAATGAGGTGCAACTAGGGCGCAACTAGGGCACAACTAGGGTGCAATGTGGGCGTAGCTAGTGCCCAAGTGAGGCGCAACTAGGGCGCAACTAGGGCGCAACCAGGGCGTGACTAGGGCGTAATTAGAGTGCAACTAGGGTGCAAAAAGGTGCAAGTAGCTCATACGTAAGACACAAGTAAGACGCAACGAGGGTGTAACTAGGGCGCAAGTAGGGCGCAAGTAGGATACAGGTAGGGCGCAACTTGGGCACAACTAGGGTGCAACTAGGGCACAAGAAGAACGCATGTAGGGCGCAACTAGGACACAAGTAGGACGTAACTAGGGCGCAACTAGGGTGCAACAAGAGTGCTACTAGAGCGAAACTAGGGTGCAAGTAGGGCGGAATTAGGGTGCAACTAGAGCGCAATGAGGGTACAACTAGGCGGCAAGTAGGTCACAAGTAGGGCACAACTAGGACGTAAATAGGGTATAACTAGGGCACAACTAGGATACAAGTAGGGTGCAAGTGAGGCACAAGTAGGGCGCAACTAGGGTACAACTAGGGCACAACTAGGGTGCTACTAGAGTGCAAGTAGGATGAAACCAAGGGCACAACTAGGGTTATTGGGAAAGGAGCCATCCGGCTCAATTTCAGGTCCACAGGAGCAAGTTCCAAGAAACGTCCAGATGCCTGCTCCGATCGTCAATCCGTCTTCTTCATTGGAAAGATCAGGTGTCAAAGTAGCTACAGTCCAAGTTTCAGGCCGATCCAACGGTCGGGTTGGGAGATATGAATTGTCGAAGTTTTGGGGTTCATTGACCGCCGATGTCTGGGTGGCCATGGGTGCTGGCTCCATGCGTTAGCCTGAGAAAAGAAAAAGGCAAGAGGTCCAGGGTCAAGACCTGATGGGAGAAATATCCAGAAAGGTCCTTGGTCTTAGGATTGCCTTGTCAGAGTGTGCTGACTAGGATAAAGGTACCTCTCCTTAGTTTTTAGGTGAGGTGAGATCCTTGTGTGCTAGCCATGGACACATGGCGATTCTCCATGGGTTTGTGGGTGATGTGACGACTAGGAGTGTACCATGAGAGCATTCTCTAGCTCTCTAGGCCGTGTGTAACTGGTCAGCCTGATTGTTAGGCTGATTTCTTCCCTTGTGTGAGATTGTGGACTCTAGTGTGTGAGCCTTAGCCTTCATGGCTAAGTGGTGTGGCTTGTGAGAGGGCTGACTTACCCGAGCTCTAGCTCTATATGTACTCCATCATTTTGAGTGATTCAACAACCATTCTTCAGCACAAGTGATGCCCTTTCAGTCCCTCATGCTCGCTGCTCCAAGGCTCCCTCTCTCCTCCAGATCCAACAAGGGTACAACTAGGGTGCAAGTAGGACGCAAGAAGGGTACAAATAGGGCACAACTAGGGCGCAAATAAAGCGTAACTAGGGCGCAACTAGGANAACTAGGGCGCAAGTAAGGCGCAACTAGGGCGCAACTAGGATGTAACTGGGGAGCAACTAAGTTGCAAGTAGGGCGCAAGTAGGGTACAACTAGGGCGCAACTAGGTACCTTAGTTGTGCCTCAATTGGGCACAAGTTACACCCTAGTTGCGCCCTTGTTGTTCCTTAGTTGCAACCTACTTGCACCGTAATTGTGCCCTACTTGTACTCTAGTTACGCTCTAGTTGCGCTCTAGTTGTATCCTAGTTGCGCCCTAGTTGCGTCCTAGTTACGCCTCAGCTGGACACTAACTACGGCCTAGTTGCGTCCTAGTTGCGACCAAGTTGTGCCATATTTGCGTCATACTCGAGTCCTACTTGCGTCCTCATTACGCCCTAGTTGCGCACTCGTTGGGCCCTATTTGCGCCCTAGTTGCACCCTGGTTGTGCCCTAGTCGCACCCTAGTTGCGCCTCAGTTAGGCACTAGCTATGCCATAGTTTCACCCTAGTTGCGCCCTGGTTGCGTCCTTCTTCCACCCTACTTACATCCTAGTTGTGCCCTACTTGCGCCCTAGTTGCGCCCTAGGTGTGTCCTTGTTGCGCCAAAGTTGGACACTAGCTACGCCCTGGTTGCGCACTAGTTGCGCCCTACTTCCGCCGTAGCTTCGTCCGAGTTGCGCGGTACTTGTGCCCAACTTGCGCCCTAGTTGCGTCCTAGTTGCATCTCAGTTGGACACTAGCTACACCTTACACCACCCTAGTAGCATGCTAGTTGCGCCCTAGTTATGCCCTAGTTGCGTCCTACTTACGTCTTACTTGCACCCTACTTGTGCCCTACTTGTCCCTCATTGCGCCCTAGTTGCACCATAGTTGCCCCTACTTCCACCCTACTTGTGCCCTACTTGCATCCTAGTTGTGTACTAGTTCCGCCCTAGTTACACCCTACTTGCACCCTACTTGCGACGTATTTGCGCTCTTATTGCACCCTAGTTGCACCCTAGTTGCACCCTAGTTGCGCCCTACTTCTGCCCTACTTTCACCCTAGTGACATCCTAGTTGCGCCCTAGTTGTGTCCTAATTACACCGTAGTTGCATCCTTCTTGTGTCCTAGTTGCCCCCTACTTGCGCCCTTCTTCCGTCCTAGTTACCCCCTAGTTGCGCCCATGTTACACCCTACTTGCACCCTACTTGCGCCCTACTTGTGTCTTAGTTGCGCCCTAGTGATATCCCAATTGTGTCCTAATTGTGTCCTACTTACGTCCTACTTACGTCCTACATGTGTCCTAGTTTTGCCCTTCTTACACCCTAGTTGCACCCTGGTTGCACCCTCATTGCGCCCTAGTTGCGCCTTAGTTGGACACTAGATACGCCCTAGTTGTATCCTAGTTGCGCTCTGATTGCATCCTACTTGCGTCCTACTTGTGCCCTACATGCGTCCTAGTTGCGTCCTACTTGCGCCCTAGTTGCGCACTAGTTGCACCCTAGGTGCCTCCTAGTTACGCAACAATTGGGAACAAGGTATGTCCTAGTTGCACCCTACTTGTACCCTAGTTGCGCCCTAGCTACGCCCTAGCTGTGCTGTACTTGCACCTTAGTTGCTCCTTAGTTGTGTCCTAATTATGTCTAAGTTGTGCACTAGTTACGCGCTAGTTCTTTCCTAGTTAGGCCCTAGTTGTACCCTAGTTGGGCTCTACTTGTAGCCTACTTGCACCCTACTTGTGCTCTAGTTACACCCTCGTTGTGCCCTACTTGCGCCCTTCTTGTATCCTAGTTCACCCTAGTTGCACTCTACTTGCGCCCTACTTGCACCCTACATGTACCCTACTTGCACCCTAGTTGCACCATAGTTACATCCTAGTTGCGCCGTACTTGCATCATACTTATACCCTAGTTCTCGCCTTAGTTGCACCTTAGTGATGCCATAGTTGTGCCCTACTTATGCCGTATTTGTGTGCTACTTGTGCCATAGAAGTTCACTAGTTGTGCCTAAGTTGGATACTAGGTCTGCCGTAGTTGCGCCCTAATTGGGCCTTCGTTGCGCTCTAGTTGCATCCTACTTGTACCCTACTTGAACCCTAGTAGCACCCTATTTGCGTCCTCGTTGCCCCCGACTTGTGCCCTAAGTATTCCCTAGTTGTGCCTCAGTTGGACACTAGCTACGTCCTAGTTGCACCTTATATGTGCCGTTGTTGCACCCTAGTTGCGCCCTACATGCGTCCTAGTTGCGCACTAGTTGTAGCCCACTTGCACCCTACTTGCACCCTAATTACATCCTACTTGCACCCTAGTTGTACCGTAGTTGCACCCTACTTTCACCCTACTTGCGCCCTAGTTACACCCTAGTTGTACCCTAGTTGCACCCTACTTGCCCCCTACTTGCGCCCTACCTGTACCCTACTTACGGCCAAGTTATACCCTAATTCTGCCGTAGTTACGCCGTAGTTGTGCCCTACTTGCGCCCTACTTACGCCTTAGTTGCGTCCTAGTTTTACCTTAGTTTGCCCCAGTTGAACCCTAGTTGCACCCTAGTTGTATCTAAGTTACATCCTACTAGCGTCCTAGTTGCATCCTAACTGTGTCCTAGTTGTACCCTAGTTGCACCCTAGTTGAGCTCTAGTTGCACCCAACGTGCTTCCTACTTGTGTCCTACTTGCGTCCTAGTTGTGTCCTACTTGTGTCCTTCTTGCGTCCTAGTTGCACCTCAGTTGGGCACTAGCTGTTGGGAAAGGAGCCATCCGGCTCAATTTCAGGTCCAAAGGAGCAAGTTCCAGGAAACTTCCAGATGCCTGCTCCGATCGTCGATCCGTCTTCACCAGGTAGCAAATTATCTACCGTCCAAGTTTCAGGCCGATCCAACGATCGGATTGGGAGATATGAATTTTTGAGGTTTCAGGGGTCATGGACCACCGATGTCTGGGGGGCCATGGGTGATGGCTCCATGCCTTAGCCTGAGAAAGGAAAAAGGCAAGAGGTCCAGGGTCAAGACGTGATGGGAGAATATCCAAAAAGGTCCTTGGTCTTAGGATTGCCTTGTCAGAGTGTGCTGACTAGGATAAGACTACCTCTCCTTACTTTTCAGGTGAAATGAGATCCTTGTGTGCTAGCCATGGACACATGGCGATTCTCCATGGGTTTGTGGGAAATGTGACCATTAGGAGTGTGCCATGAGAGCATTCTCTAGCTCTCTAGGTTGTGTGTGACAGGTCAGCCTGATTGTTAGGCTGATTGCCTCCCTTGTATGAGATTGTGGACTCTAGTGTGTGAGCCTTTAGCCTCCATGGCTAAGTGGTGTGGCTTGTGAGAGGGCTGACTTGCCCAAGCTCTAGCTCTTTATGTACCCCATCATTTTGAGTGATTTAACATCCATTCTTCAGCACAAGTGATGCCGTTTCAGTCCCACATGCTCGCTACTCCAAGACTCCCTCTCTCCTCCAGATCCAACTTTTGGTATCAGAGCCAGATTCTGCCAGATTCAGCCAACACAGGCCGTTACTTTGAGAGTGACGGGTTAGAGTTGAACATTGACCAAATTGGACAGATCAACCACTTGATCTTCAAGTTCGCAAGACAAGCTTTCCAACGAGCCCAAAATTGCAAAGATCCAACGGTCGGATTGAGAGTTATGCTCAAAATGAGGTCGGCCAGGGCTACACTCTTCTCTATGAGTAAGACTGTCGCCTTGTGATGACCAAAACTCTCTTGTCTCTTTGTCAATTATAAAAAGTGGCACATGCGAATTGTAGTATTTTTCCTAATCTTTCCATTGGTGCAAAAACATTTGAATTACATTTATTCGTTTGGGAGAAACACCGTTTACAAGCTGG